>BSBK01004404.1:0-102162 GCA_027943335.1 Chamaecyparis obtusa | reverse complement strand
CCTTCGTGCGCATCTGTAGATCCCCTTATGGTTTCACCCTCTCTTTACTTGGATATCAATATCCACAGTTCAATATATGAATGTGAAAATGGTACTGATTTTAAAAATTTTGGTTATAATGGCTTCTTAGAGACAAAACACTGCCAATCTTTTGGCATAACAAAATGATTGCTTTTTAGTGATTAATCCCTACTTTTGGCATAACAGAATGATTGCTTTTTAAGTGATTAATCCCTACTTTTTGGCAGTAGAATGCATAAATAGAAATTTGGAGAGTACATATAAATCAAGGAGATATATATGAATGCATATAGAATGATCTATGTATGCGTTCATATATAGTGTGTTACTATGTAGTCAACAGCATTGATATCAGTCACGCAATCAGCTTAATTTATTATAAAGTAGTATGGCAGTCTAATCTTATACAAGTATCTATATTCCTAGTTTTGAATAGATAGTGGGCATTTACCTTTACATGTTTAGAAGCTTTAGACACTATATATATCCTTATATATTGCACATCGACATATAATGATATATATAAAGCCTTAAACTGTTGTTTTTTTGGTCTATAGAGATGCATCTCTATCAGCATACAAAATAGCCTAGAAACATCAATCTCGGCAAGCTATAGAATGAGTGATAATTAGGTATCATTTAAGATAAGGTGAATATTAATTTTTAAATTAAGTAGAGGATCAAGGTAATGTTACTATTTAAATAGAAGTTCTTACTAACATGGATAGATTATGGTATTATATTGGAACAGTAATCCAAATCACAGCTTGTCTTATATGACTGGGAGAGGTATATTTTTTACCATAATTATTAATTTCTTTTCTTAATATTAAAACAACAGCTTTGAAAATTATGTTATAAATGGTTACTAACCTTTCGAAGCAGAGGGAATCGGTGTATGATAGACAGGGAAGGGATCAAACCCTTCGGGAGGTAAAGGTTATCACACTGGGCAAAGCCAAAGTGGAGAATAATGTACAGATATATACTCATCCTATTGTAAAAATTATTAGATCTTGATTTTTAAAAATAGGCATATTAGTAGAGCACTTGGTATATGGGGTACGCTCATGAAGCATTGTACAATCCTCGATTAATATCGAGCCATGGGTATGCCTACGAAAGGAATGTATGTAAAGTTTTTTTTATTAAATCTCGTCAAGAGATGAGTCATGGGTATGGCCACGTAGTTTGTATAAGGATAGGACCTTTGGTCCCGGGCTAGGCTGGAGGTTTTCTTTACCTCGCTCTTTCCCTACCAGCGCCTGTAGCAAGCGAGGTCACAATGTAAAAATACAATTTATATTAATAAAAAAATTTATAGGGCCTCGGCCTTTTATCGATCAAAAAAAAAAACAATAATTGAACATAATACACAATAAGTTATATTTGTATGTCAATTATGGTTCATGACAGAAATTAGCTAATAATAGAAAATGGCTTAATCACGACAATAGTCACCATTTACATAAGGGCGAATGCAGACAACTCATCAACCAAGTGTATTGACCATTTCAGTCTTGGTGTCAAAGAAGATTGTCATTTACATGGAAAGAGTTTATTTTATTTATATCTAATTGATAATATATTTATCAGTACATTGATTAGTGATATTGATATTTTATTTATTTATATTTAATAAGATAATAATATATTTATCAATATTACATTGATTAATATTATTATATATTTATATTATATTATTATTATATATATATATATATATATATATAATGATAATATTATGTTATATCATAATATATTTATTATTATCAATGAATTTTATTATTATAATTATATTACTAATATATTAAATAATTAAAACATTATTATAACTCATTTCTAGAAATATATTGTATATATCAATTAATATATAATATTAATGATATAATTAATCTTTAATAATAAATTATTATTTTTAATCATTAATTAACTATTTATTATTAAATTCCTTTAATGAAGGGGGACATTACATTCCTTTAGACAATCAAGTCTAGAGTCAGGATAGTCACTTCTTCGTAATCATAAGGTTAAGAATCAGGTGATTTGACACTTTTTTGTAATCATCGATTCATTTTTGCTACTGTTAACATCATCTTGATTCTCTGGTCAATCAGGACCTGAATCAACATCTTCAAAATCTTTCAATTGGTTTTTTGTCTAGAAATCAGTTAGTCTTTCAGGATCAGTTTCTCACCACAAAACTAAGTCCACATCATCATCAAAAAATATATTAATCTTTGAACCACTGCGCTTCGCACAGTAATTCAAAGAGGGGCAAAATGTAATACCCCAAAATGGGATTCAAAACCATTGACCTCCCATACATCAACAATCGATCGAAATCGACATAAAAGTCCCTAACCAAAGGCACATCTGCAAATCCGAATTATCAAAAACCCTAATCGATTATATCCTCAATTTTGCATCGGGAGAATATTCCTAATATTCCTAATTATCCTAATTACGTCTAATTAAATATTATTTGATGATAAATGTGTTTTATTTATCCCTAGGTGCAATTAATTGAATATGTTGAATATTTGATTAGATAAACTTAATTCTGCACTTAATATTTTAATTAGATTTCAATTGCATTTATTCCTACATTAATATTATTCTTATTTGATAATTAATCAAATTCTTATAAATAATGATTAAATGTTCATTTAATTGATTAAGTCAAGTTGTCAAATTTAATGATATAGTTTTGGGATAAAGTTTGATTAAATAATTGATTGACCCATAAATCAGTTGTTTTCTATTCCAAAAATCAGTTAAGTTGAGAATAAATCGCTTGAATTATTAAATAAATTCATAATTATCCATGCACAATCAAAAAAGTAGTTAAACTCTGAATCAACAATCAATTCAATTTGTTTAACTTTTGGACTCAACATGTGATTGTGAAGTTTAAAAAGTGATATGAACTTCTGATTTGAGTTAAAAAGATGATTTTACATGATTTTGTGAGTTAAGTCTTTCTGATTTTTCTGATAACTCAACAATCAATCTGGAGTTGATTAGGGAGAGATTTTTGGCTTTCCATGAGTTCTCACAGAACTTGGATTTCTATATAAATGATGGCTCAGTCCTTCACAAATGATCACCCTCTTACGAATTTGGAGAATCTTGCTCGTGCGATCTGGCAATTTGTGAGATTGTGCTATTTCTTGAGATTCTTATTTTTCGTTCACTTTTCATAGAAATTCATATCATTTTTAGCTTAGATTGCATTCATCTTCATACAATTTTTCATCCATATTGTATAGAAAAATAAAAAATATAGCTTAATCTGCATGCATATTTCATTTATTTTTCATCATTAAATCCTTCGTTTAGGTGTTGCATTGTCACTGATCTTGGTCTAATTTTGAGAATACCATATTCGTATCTACTAGAAGGTAGTAAATCACCTAGTTAACAATATTTGTCTTATTTGCAGATTTTTTGATTTGCTAACCTCTAATGTTTTACTAAAGTGTTCTGTCCACAGCTAGGTACAATTTCACACACACACTTACCATATGAATCCTCACAAGTGGTTTTTTTTAGTATAAAGGATAAGATGGGGGATAAGTTTTTCCTACTAATAGTACATCAATGAAGTTTCTCTTGCTAATATTACTCAAGTGAAAGGAAACCAAAAGAAAAGACAAAGATAATGCATTTTTGAAACTAAGAAAGAAGGTGCACATGTGGAAGAATAGAGGGATGAACAAAAAGATAGAGAAGAAGAAGAGAATTTAGGGTAGATTAAAAGATTTAGTTGTGATTTAAAATAAGTTGATCATAGTGAGGAATAACCTCGTATTCCACCTTTGAGAAGGTTCACAAGACAATGAGATCTAGTTGACATGTAGGTATAATCCACCATATTTTTTTGTAAATTTTATTTACTTTGTTACTGATGATAAACCTAGATCTTACGAGGAGACACTTTGTTCCAAGTAAAGTGAGTCTTGGATGCAAGGAATGTAGGAGGAGATAACATTTTTTGAATGGTTTTGACACATGGGATCTTATTAGTTTTCCAAAGGAGAAAAATTTCATTAGATGCAAGTAAGTATTTATGAAGAAACTTAGAGCATACAATCGATTTGAGAGATACAAGGCTAGACTAGAGACGAAGGGATCTCAAAGAGAGGAAGTTTATTTTGATTAAATATTCTCTCCTATTGCTAAGATAACTTCTATTAGATTCATTAGCTGATAGACTATATTGCGCGAGGTTTCACCTAAAACCAGTCTGACGCTATCAAACTGGAAAGGTACACAATAAAGTGGTTTGCTTTTTTTGTTTTTGGTAGTTTGACATAAGGGTTGCGTTCACACAAAAGATCCTATCAAAGTTGAGGGTTTGGATTTGTAGATATATAAAAATGTTTATTTCAAAAATTACTCTTCTTTAAGATTTAAAATATAATGTAAATGTTCATTTAGATTGATTGACAATGAAATATTTATTTATATGAATATAATAATATCAATAATATATATTTATATTATATAACTTGATATACTAATAATATTAATGAATTCAAAATAAATTATATTTTTTCTCTAAAGAATTAGAATCTACCATGACAACTAATTGAAGGTGATTGACAATAAATTATTCTTATGTATAAACATAATTTATAAAGTCAAAAATCAGTATTCCAATGAAAAGAATTTAAAATAGAAAATATTTATTAAAAAAATAGAACTTACATAGTTTACGATAATACGATAGTTTACATTTGATTTAATTTTATGTGATATTTTTTACCTTCCTCTAAATCTACCTAAATGTTTTCAATGTTCAAATTTGATGTATTCTTTTTTTTACATGTTGAAGGAAGCTGTAAACTATTGTTGGAAGCTGTACATTAATAAATCTTATGGACAATTAATCGAGCACACATGTCCAATATATCTATCATTCATTGCAAATAAGTGAAGCTTATCTATATCGTAGATTTCCAAATAAATGAATATTAGATTTAGATTTGCATGATATTTTTACATTGCTGGTGAATCTAATTATCGTACATGTGAGTTAATGCATATGTATGTAGATCAGATTTAATTTGATTTAAAAAACATATTTTTGGTGCTTTTAAATGCCAGCTGCATAACGCGTCGCCTATAATTCTCTTGGATGGATGTAAATTAGGTTTAATCATATATTTTTGTAGTTATCTTATTTGGCTTAAACAACCACCTATCCATTTGTAGCCGCCTATCCAACCTATAAGTACATTTTAGGCAACCCTATGTTATTTGTACAATAGCTTGATAAATTACTAACTAGCTTGACAAATTACTGCACCGACAACAGAGGCATTCAAGGTCATCTTTATTTTCAGGTAAGATTTGAAATGCTTGCAGCTAATGTGAATTTACCTTTGTAATATTGCATCTTCCTAATCAAACCGTCTACCCTTTCATCTTCCTAGCTTTGTGCTGATTTGCAGGGCCAATTGCCTCCTTTTCACCTTTTTCTTCTTTTCCTACTAAATATTAGAAATGCTGAGACACCCATTTGATTTATTTTTTCTATCTGAAGGATTCTAGAGCTATAAAGCTCCTGACAATGGATCACATAATTATTTGTGTTTTTTATTTCTTTGTGCTTTCTTTATACATCTCTAGATTTTAGTTACCCATTATATGCCTGCAATCCAAATTAATATGGCATGTTTCAATTGTTAAAATAAAAGCAATCATATACATATGTCTTAATTGTTACTTAAAAAATAGTGGGGGGCAAAAGGCAAAAATGATTTTTTCAAATCTATGTTTTGTTCCAATCTTCACATTGCACATATAAGTCAAATTTGAGAAATAGAATTTGTTTTGTGCGTCGACTACACAATAATTTGGTGTAAGCAACATAGATCATGAGTGTGTTGCCTTAATGGAGCAGAGTGGCTTTGGTGTCATATATTGGCTCTCAATTTTATTAGTTGTAGGTATTTTATATTGACGCACCTGTACATATCGGAGATAGTTGTGCATTACCCAGTATCCTTTTGAGATATTGATATTCCAAACCCAAGTTTTGGATTCCTGTATTCTTCATCTAGTTTTCCATCATGGGCTTCTTTGTTTTGTTTGTGTTGCACATGACGACGGATATTGATTTCTTCCTTATGGCGAGCATAATAGTCTTGATTTCTTTTACAACTTTGCATTTTTTTAATTTCATTTTTTGAGGATTCGGTGTGATAATTTTGAGGGGGGGGAGCTCGTCATCTGCAAAACTACAAAATCTTAAAAGAAGTAAGTATTTGCACCATGTATCATAAAGCAACAAGAAGGTGAAAGGTAGTAGAAACATATTCAAATCATGGGAAAAATGTCTATTATCTATAAAGTAAATTTTGACCATGCAATATTAGAAATCTAACAAGTTATATTAAGTATTTACACCATGTCTCATTTATAATTAAGATATTAAAAGGTACTTGGAAACATCATTTTGATGAAAAAATAATGAAAACTATCTGTAAAGTCATATTTAATTCAATTAGATGCAAACATAAATATGATTCATATTCACCAAATATATAGTATCTCAAATATGTTCATACATGGCATCAACAATGGAGCTATAATGGCATGTCTTTGATATGGTATATATCATAAAGTCACATTGGACTGAATTAGATGCAACCATAATTATTTATATACACACAATATATATGTATATTGTATTTCATATGTTTTCGTGCATAGAACCAAAAATGGAGCTATAATGAGGCACTTTTTTTAATTGTTTATTTCATCGATTCTTCCTAACAAGGAGACACTTTCTTCAACAAAATTTAGCTTGTCAACTTTTGTGATTGTTGACTTCAACCGGCCTTGAAGCCCACTTTAATCATATGCAACTGAGATAGTGAAGAGGTACTACTTGAAAAAACCTTGTTTTATTGTATTAGCATCAAATTCTGCTTCTTGGTTGAATTGGAGCATATATAAATTGTGAGCAGACATTCCAAGAAGGTAGGTAGCTGGCTCATCAAAAGCAACAGCCAATAGTGTTCTTGTATGGTCTTCTAACTTCAACTAGAGTATGTATCTATAATGGCAATCCGCAAATGTAGCTTTTCACTTTGCACAAGTCTATGTATCATGATGCAGGGCCTTCCATAAGTCATAATCTCATACAAAAACTTTCGAAGGTCATAACTTTTGACTCAAGTCTGGGTTTTTGCTGAAATTTTTTGGGTGCTTGCCTCAAGTGGTGGCATTTGTTTTTCCAATGATCTTAAATCGATTGGGGTCCATTTTAGCACATTTTCGGGAGCTGAAAGTTTCATCTCGGGCTTTGAAATCAACTTTTAGTGTTCTTTCTCTAGTTTTTAGAAAGTTCTATTTTGTAATAAATCCAAATTTATGTTATCAAATCTTGGATATTAGTTGACAATTCATTCTAACTTAGTCGAGGGAATATTTAGGGAAAAACTCAGCTTTTTAGGTGTTGTTTCAAAAATTACCAAAAATGGCAAAAAACACCAATGGAAAAAAATTGCCAAAAAGGGTAATTTTTGGATTTCTTGTTTTTTCTAGTTTTTTGGTTACTTAAGAGTTTGTAGCGAATTTTAAAGACAGTCAATGATGAATGAACAATATTGAAGGTTTCAAACTTGTGTTTTTTTATCTGGTAATTGAATTTTATTGTTAATAGAGGACTATGTGCTACATCATTTGGTATCAAAGCAGGAAGATGGCTAGGAGAGGAAGAGGAAGAGGAAGAGGAGGTGTCACGAAAATGAAAAGATTCATGATGGATATGTAGAGGCAAATTGAATGACTCAGTGAGAGAATAGATAATCAAGGAATACAAGGAGGGAATGAATCTGATGAAGAGGAAAATCGAAGAGGTGCTGACCAAAATGAAGAAAATACAGAAGAAAGGTTGGAAGAAATTAGCTATAAAGATAGAGTTCTCAGGGCTTTGGAAGGAAGGAGTGAATCAATAAAGATTGACGTTTCAGACTATACTGGTAGTCTTAAGCCAGAAGAATTAATAGACTTGTTGAACGAGATGGGAATTTTTTTTGAATCGAAGCCTATGACAGAAGAGAAGAAGATGAAGTTTGCCTACATGAAATTAAAGGGACATGCAATGATATGGTGGGATCACCTCCAAAAGGAATGAACTAGAAAGGGAAAAGAAAAGATTAAAACATGGAGCAAGATGGAGAAAAAGCTCAAGAAAAAATTCTTACCCATGGATTATTCACAAACCCTCTTTCGCAGGTTCCATAATTTGAAGCAGAACTTGTCTTCAGTGCAAGACTATACAAATGAAATCTACAAGCTATCCATGCACATAGAGCATCAAGAAAATAATGAGCAGATGGCTGCTAGATACATGAATGGCCTAAAATTTTCCATCCAGGATGAATTGAGCATGCATCATGTCAAAAGTATGGAGGAAGCCTACCAGCTAGCCCTAAAGGCCGAAGAAAAGAAGAATAGGAAATATATCCAGAGGAATAGAGGTGGTCGAAGGGGTACCTCAACTCCATTTCAGGGAGGTTCTAATAATGGTCAGGGAGATTCTTTTCAAGGGTTTGAAAAAAATATAGATATTAGGCAAGATCTTCCAAATCAAGAAAGAGGAAGGGGGTTTCAAAGAGGATGAGGCTATGGAGGTGGAAGAGGCTAGGAAAACTAGAGAAGGCCTTTCACTTGTTTTAGGTGTGGAGAAGAAGGACACAGAGCCTTTGAATGCTCAAATTATAACATGCCAGAAAGAAATCAAGGAGGACAATCTAGAATGAACCTGGTTCAGCCAGAATTAATAGAAGCAGGAACAGAACAAGAAGTCCTACCAGACATGGGAGAAACTCTCATGATGAGAAGATTGATGATCATTCTAGAGAAGGAAGAAGTCTTTGTAAAGAACTTTGATGATTCATGACTTCGAACCAACATCTTCAGAACTAGATGCACTTCTGGTGGAAAGGTATGCCAAGTTATTATTGATGGGGGTAGTTGTGAGAATATGGTAGCTAAGGAAATGGTAGAGAAATTAAATTTACAATGTGAGAAGCATCCCCATCCTTTCCGTATTGCATGGTTTAAGAAAGGAAATGAGGTTACTGTTGATAAAAGATGCCTGGTTAGGTTTACTATAGGAAAAATCTATAAGGATGAGATATGGTGTGATGTTATTCCTATGGATGCTTGTCATATTTTGTTGGGAAGGCTATGATAGTATGATAGGAAGATCATGCATGATGGAGAGAAAAATAAATATACCTTCTGGAAAGATGGCTCTAAAGTGACGCTCTTACTACTTAAGGATGAAAGGAAGAATGAGACCATGTTGTCTGCAAAGGATGTTGTCAAAGAAATGAAGGTGATAGGTTGCTGTTATGTATTGGTTGTAAAAAGAGGAGAAGAACCAGTAGACATAATACCACATGATGCAGTAAAGATACTAGAAGAATTTTTTGATGTTATTCCAAATGAGCTACTTGACGTCTCCCACCAAAAAGGGATATATAGCACCACATTGATTTTATTCCTGGAGAAACTCTTCCTAATCAAGAAGCTTATCGAATGAACCCAACACAACATGCAGAGCTCAACAAGCAAGTAACATAACTAGTTGAGAAAGGCCTGGTTAGAGAAAGCATGAGCCCACATGTTGTGCCTGCATTGTTGACGCTGAAAAAGGATGGGACATGGAGGATGTGTACTGATAGTAGAGCAATTAATAAGATTACTATCAAGTATCGGTCTCCTATTCCTTGTATAGAGGATATGATGGATGAATTAGCAGGGGCAAAATACTTCAGCAAGATTGATCTATGAAGTGGATACCACCATATTCGAATTCATGAAGGAGATGAGTGGAAGACTGCTTTTAAGACTAGGGATGGCTTGTATGAATGGATGGTTATGCCATTTGGGCTTTCTAATGCACCAAGTACATTCATGAGATTGATGAACACTGTCTTACGACCCTACATTGGTAAGTTTGTTGTTGTTTATTTTGATGACATCCTAATTTATAGAAAAAATAGAGGAGATCACCTGCAACACTTGAGGCTCATTCTAAGTGTACTGAGGAAAGGGAAACTCTGTGCAAATTTAAAGAAGTGCAGATTCATGCAAAATAGTTTGAATTTTTTGGGCTTCGTCATTTCTAAAGATGGTGTTCAGATGGACCTAGAAAAGGTCAAGGCAATCCTAGACTAGCCTAGTCCATCTAGCATAATAGGGGTAAGGAGTTTTCATGGCTTGGCAACCTTCTATAGAAAGTTTATTTGAAATTTTAGCAGTATTGTAGCACCCATAACAGATTGTATGAAAGGAAGGGAATTCACATGGACAATAGATGCTGAACAAAGTTTCAACTTCTTGAAGAAAAAAGTAACTGAAGCTCCTATATTGGCACTTCCAAATTTTGATAAAGTATTTGAAGTAGAGTGTGATGCTTCCCATGTTGGAATAGGTGTTGTTCTTAGCTAGGCAAGTAAACCAATAGCTTTTTTCAGTGAAAAGTTGAATGATGTGAGGAAGAACTATTCTACCTATGATTTAGAATTTTATGCTATTGTTCAAGCCTTAAGACATTGGAGGCATTATTTAGTACCACAAGAATTTGTATTGTTTACAGATCATTTGGCCTTGAAATATGTGAACACACAAAAGAAATTGAACAGTAGGCATGCTAAATGGGTGTCTTTCTTGCAAGGGTATAATTTTGTTTTTAAGCATAAGTTTGGAAAGTAGAATTAGGTTGTTGATGCCCTAAGTCGGCATGTTACACTAATCACTACAATAGAAATAGATATCATTGGTTTTGATTCTATTAAAGTTTTGTATGAGGCTGATGCTAATTTTTGGGAAATTATAGAGAAGATTAAAGAGCCAACAACTTGTCTTTTAGATCACATGAGAGGAGAATACTTTATGCAGGATGGTTACCTCTTTAGAGGAAAACAACTTTGTATACCAGCTGGTTCCATGAGGGATAATATTATCTAAGAATTTCATAGTGGTGGTTTGGCTGGTCACTTTGGGAAGGACAAGACAATAGCCTTGGTTGAAGATAAATACTACTGGCCAAAACTAAAAAGGGACATTACTAAGTATGTGGCAAGGTGCAGAATCTATCAAGTGGCTAAGGGTCACTCCCAAAACACAAGCTTGTATACACCCCTACCTGTACCCATCGAGCCATGGATAGATCTGAGTATGGATTTTGTATTGGGGCTTCCCCACACCCAAAGAGGTACAGATTCTATCTTTGTAGTTGTTGATAGATTCTCTAAGATGGCTCATTTTATTGCTTGTAAAAAAACTAATGATGCCACAAGGATAGCGAATTTTTATTTTTTTTCAGAAGTTGTTAGACTCCATGGCATTCCAAAGACTACCACATTTGGCAGGGATACTAAATTTTTGAGTCATTTCTGGAGGACCTTATGGAAAAAGATGACAACAAAGTTGTAGTTTAGCAGTGCCTATCATCCCCAAACTGATGGACAAACTAAGGTAGTCAATCGGAGTTTGGGAAACCTATTATGGTGTATTGTTGGTGATAAGTCCAAGCAGTGGGACCTAGAATTGCCTCAAGCAAAGTTCACTTACAACAGTTCTATTAATAGATCAACAGGAAAATCTCCTTTTCAAATTGTATATGGTAAGAATCCTCAGGGTGTTTTGGACCTTGTACAACTCCCTGTGCAAGACCGCATTAGTGATGATGGGGAAGCATTTGCTGAACACCTTCAACAACTTCAACAAGATGTGAGGAGTAAATTACAGGATAGCAATGAGCGATATAAGGCTGCTGCAGATGTCAATAGAAGGAGACAGTTATTTAATGCAGGTGATTTGGTGATGGTGTACTTGAGGCATGAGAGATTTCCCACTAGCATATATCATAAGTTGAAATACAAAAATATAGGTCCTTACCAAATCTTGAAGAAGATCAATGATAACGCTTATGAGGTTTGTCTACCAAATGATCTGGATATTTCTCCTATCTTTAATGTTTCTAATCTACATGCATTTCATGGAGAATTCTTTGAGCTACCTAGTACAAATGAGGTGGATTGGCATCACCACCTTCCAAGAAAAAAGAAGGAAAAGATTGCCCACATTTTGGACAAGCAGTCTACAGTCACCCGAAATGGTCATTACAATAGGTACCTGATTCAATGGGAGGGATTACAAGCAACAGATAGCACCTAGATCTCAGAATGGGAAGTGATGAAATTGGACCCCACAAAGTTGCAGCAGTTCACAGACAACCACTTGCAGGAGTTGTGTTCCTTTAAAGAAGGGGAGAATGATGCAGGGCCTTTTGTAAGTCATAATCTCATACAGAAACTTCCGGAGGTCATAACTTTTGACTCAGGTCTGGGTTTTTGCTGAAATTTTTTGGGTGCGTACCTCAGGTGGTGGCATTTGTTTTGCCAATGATCTCAAATTGATTGGGGTCTGTTTTAGCACATTTTCAAGAGCTGAAAGTTTCATCTCGGGCTCTGAAATCAACTTTTAGTGTTTTTTCTCTAATTTTTAGAAAGTTCTATTTTGTAATAAATCCAAATTTATGTTATCAAATCTCAGATATTAGTTGGCAATTCATTCTAACTTAGTCAAGGGCATATTTAGGGGAAAACTCAGCTTTTTAGGTGTTGTTTCAAAAATTACCAAAAATAGCAAAAAAACACCTGTGGAAAAAAACTGCCAAAAAGGGTAATTTTCAAATTTCTTGTTTTTTCTAGTTTTTTGGTTTCTTAAGAGTTTGCAGCAAATTGTAAAGACAGTCAGTGATGAATGAACAATATTGAAGGTTTCAAACTTGTGTTTTTTTATCTGGTAATTGAATTTTATTGTTAGTAGAGGACTATGTGCTACATCATATCATCACCATTTTGTTCTACTTTTTTTTTACATTGTTTACCATTTGACAAAAGGGGGCAAGATGGATAGTAAACTGAATTTGATTTTATGAACTGTATTGTTTCTTTTACAATGTATTGAAGAGGTTGGGTTACGTGCACACTTTGTTCTTCAATCTCAGCAATTGTTTTCCTTGTGATTTGTAGGGATGCATCTATACATTGTGTAGATGATGATATAACATTATTCCTATTTTTTTAAAACCACAATTTGAATTTTATTGTCTCCTCTATGTTTGGGTCTATAAAAAGGTGGGTACTAGCCAAGGTGCTTATCACCTTTCCATTGTACTCTGTGACTTTTCCTGATTTAATTGCAAGTACAATAACATTGTGCAAATGGTACATTTCTTGGAGTCGTGTACCTTCTTTTTGAGTGGTTGGACCCCATAAAGTTACATTTATAGTAGATGAGGACATGTCCATTACCTTAACACTTCTTCTAAGAACTTTTGTCCCATCGCCACTCCTTATTATGGAGCTTGGATCCACACAAATGACTATGCCAATAACATCGACAAGGCAATTGTTGGCCATGTGCATAATTTCATCAATAGGTGTGAAAGAAAATTGATGTTTTGGAATTGATAAGTCATCGTCTGAGAGCAAAACCTTTGAATCATCTTCCAAAAAAATTTCAAGTTGGCTATTAATTTTGTTGTAGATCCTATTTGTTGTCTTTACAGTGCCACCTGATATTGTATATATAGATCCTACCTAGATATTCATGTAGTGAAGATCTACAATTTTGTTGAAGCAAGTGATATGTACCTCCCTTTGATCCTGATCTATAATATCAAAAGAGAAGACTTTTCCTTGTCCATTTTGATTCTTGAATTGGTGAATTTCCTTTTTCACAGTAACACGCCCCTTTGTAAGCCATCGTGTTTGATATGGATTCAAGCTTTTAATAGGAGTAAGAGTGGGGTTGGGTTCTTCCTTCTATAAGGATGATGATGTCCCAAAAAAAACCCTTTGAGTAGATAGTTTTGGTTCTTTATCATTGTCAAGTAGATCCGATGATAGAGAAGTCGAGCATGTCTCATGTAGTTGCAAGCCTTGTTCTTCTAGAATGTAGGTGGGCTCACCAATAATATCATGGTGCAAGCAAGTGATTTCTAGTTCTGAGACGACAATCCACCTAAACAAGCATAATGAATTCAAGTGTTATGAATTGAAACATATTGTAAATGATGATTTGAAGGATGATACAATATTAATAAAAGTATACGTGTTGATTTATAAGTTAACACATTGGCCTACCTTGACTTGCAAATAGTAGGGAAACTATATCCCGTAAAACACTATGGATCCCTTTAGGATTTCTTTCGAGGTCAAATGATGATTATATTTTTTTGGAATTGTTGATTTTTGTTTATGAATCCCATCGGAGAGATCCATTCTATATCGAATCGTTGATTTGAGGTTCTGCCCCAACTCAACAATGTCTACAATCTGGAGGTGTGGTTGTAATTGAAGGTTTCCGTCATGGATCAATGTAATTGCAGATTTAGTCAAGGTAGACATTTCTCTTGAAAGGGGTGGATTATATCTATAAAAGAGAAACATAACACTCTATAAGCATTAATGTTTCTTATGGATATTTTCTATCTTCTATATTATATAGAATACATTATTTATAATATAGTTGACACAAGTCAATCTAAGAAATTTCATTCAGAGATATATATATAAGTTAATTATGAATGCAATTATAATATTGTTGTCAAAAAAATGTAAGTATTAACTAATACTATACAAGTGCAATAGTTTTGCACAACACGGAGAAATGTTGTCTGCTAAGAGTACCTGGATGTTCTTTTTACTGAGGCTTTGAGAGTATTTATTATCATATGCAAGGCACCCGTATAGACAATAACAAATGATAAGGTGTAAAGAAAAAAATATGACATTAAAGAAAGTAAATTTAGTTAACTATTTTTCTTTCAAGTTTCAATTCCCCTCTTCTCCACCAAATAATAATTAATATTATTCATAAATATCCCTCTTAAAATGTCCACCAAAAGATATGTCACAATGTTAACTAGCTTTTTTCTTTCAAATTAAATGAACATTTTACATTTGATCAAGACAAAACCAATAAATTGCTGCAAAAAAAAAAATGTCTTTCATATTAAAGAATATTTTGAGTTGAGTTTTGAGATTCTAAATGAAACTTTGAAATAATGAATTCTAATTTTATTTTATAACTATTTAATTATTTTATAAATTTAATAATCATTTTCTTAAACCATCTTTGTGCATCAATTGCAACTTGTTTCCAATGGTTGCCTATGATAAAGGATTTTTCTACCATTCTTGCATGAATCCTATGGTAAATAGTAATTTGAAATCACATAAAAACCAAATAAATATTATCCGAGAACAAAGCTAACTATAGAGCCTTTTTATGATTTGAAAGAATTAATTGCCTCAATTTTTAACTTCAATCTTATATAGATATTTTTATTTAAAATTTTCTATTATATCTATTTTTCTATAAACATTATAATAAAATTTATAAAAAGATCAATTTTTAACTATGAATTACCACAAATGAGGTGAGATAACTATACTGATCATACAACTGAATAAGGAAAGTAAAAATTAGACAATGTTGAGTACAGGGTCGAATCTCATCTACAACTATTATGTTTTACTGTATATGACCAGCAAACTAGCGTTGTTGACAACTATTAAAGGTTTGCAAAGAAACCCATCATTGATCATAGGTTCAAGTCTCGTCCACCATTGTCTATGCATATGTGAAATCCACCTTCCCTGGCTTCATATCGATTCAACTTAAACAACGGATATGAAATGAACCAAAATGATTAGGAGAAAAAAGAAGCAGCTATGATTACAATCTTTACATAAAATGTGTGGCTTGTACTGGTCAGCTCTCAAACATCTGCAAAAGAAAGCTCCAAAAAAAGGTGTGATTATTTTGCTCAATTCAATTAATTCTGCACTATACAGGAAGACATATCTAGCTAGAACTCACTGTCATGTGATAATATTGTACAATGTACAACACTAAGTAACTATATCCATTTAAAAATAAAAATATGCAAATTATTTCGCTCAGTCTACCCAACTAAAGTGCACATAAAAATAAAAAATATGAGATAGTTAAAGAACCCTAGAAAACTCATCTCTTGTGCTATTATTGCACTACTAAATTATTCACAAGCTCCAAGTTTTAAGGATTTGTGTCAATATTGCAGTATTTTATTAGGCCTAATGAAGACCTCATAGTCATAGGGTTAGCCTTTTCTAAAATAAAATGAAAATATGTATATTCCAGCATAAAATACACAAATAGCATTCTAAAAAAATATTTTTGAAATCAAATTTGTACATGATGTTTTATCAATGTTTGGGATCAGAGAGTGGAAAAAAAAGTATTATCAGTCAAGCATTTTAAAATTTTCTACATTCAATAACAATATAAATTTCTTTAAAGATGTGGCAGAAAATAAATTAACAGGTGGCATTATTCTTGCTAGGCAGCTTGCATGAACGACAGGTGCAGGGAAATCAAGTTACATGTGGTTTCATTTTCAATATTCTAAAACAATTCATTTGTTATCGTTAAATCATAGTTTGGAAAATGTGGAAGCCTCTTCATGCTCACAAACAAAGCCAAAGAAAAATTACTGGAAAAAGCCAACCTCAAAAAATTAGCAATGCTCTTTGATAGCTTCCAGCACATGCATTTTCTACTGCAACGATCCATAAGCATTCTTCATTTGTCCTAATTTACTTGCACTTCTCTAGTATGTTGAATTTATTTTGCAATAATTTCTCATTTTATTTCATGATTAGTAGCTATGCTTATTAAGGAAATTTATATCCCCAACAACCATGTTTTATACCATTTATTAAGCTTCTCTACTTTTCGTTGTCTACAATGGTGTAGAAAAATTAGTTTCGGGCTAAATTTCCAGTTATAAAACTCTATATTTAAGGTATTGTACTATCATAGATGCTCATATGCTAAAGTTTATGCCATGTCCTAGGTAACCATGTTTATGTGATGATGAAATTTTCATGCTATTTTGTTTAGCTGGTTGTCTTTTGAGCTATATTTGTAATCTATATTCCCATATAAAATAAAATAAAAAGTTTCAAACTTAGATCTAAACTAATGAGCTGGAATCCAAAATGGAGGTGGCTAGGCTGTTGCAACATATTGCTGAAAGCTTCAGTAAATTCTAAAATTAAAGATATTTAAATTCTTGTTTGCAAAAAATGCAAACCTCCATTTTTATAACAAGAAAATGCAAACCTCCATTTTTATCACAGGAAATGTATACCACAAAGACAAACACAATTCAATTAAACTTTTATATCATTATCAGATTTTAGTACAGATATAAACATGAAAATAAACTACTTAGATGATCAAATTATTAAATTTTCTGACCAAAATATGTAGGAATGATGGTATTCTCAATACAAAGAATAATTTCATATTTTTAAGTTGGAAACTTTTCAAATTATGGCAACATTTTCGATATAGGGCATCATAAACATTTATGTTACTCTAATAATCATATTTAGTTTGTTGCACAGTGCTATAAGTTTATTTCCATTATTTTGCATCTGTGATTTAAATATTTAAATTATTTACCCATGATGCATGAAAACCCTACTAGCATGAATAACAATTGAGATATTTTTAAACCTTAAAATTTCCATCGTATTAACCAAGCAAATGAAAAATTCCTTTGATCCACTGTTGGATATAGATTTAAAAAATAAATAAAACTCTAATCATTGAAACCATTGCAAGTGGCTTATCTCAAAATACTACTATAATAGTATATATATTGTATATGAAATTTTGAAGTAGGTCTTAATTACACATTACATGAGTGGTTTTAAAAGTAAATTTCGTGATGATGAGCAATTTTTTGAACTATAGTTTTCGCTTCTATGGAATACTTTCAAAAGGGGCAAAAAAAAGTAGCATTTCTTTCAAGCATAATAAGCAACATAGTTCCACTGCAGTAATGCAACACAATGTCAGTGTAGTTATGTATGTTATATACATATAGGCATAAACTAAGTCATTCACATAGTATTTAAGTACTTCTGGAAAGCAACTTTGAGCTGAGGAGCACCACCATGCCTGTAGTAATCATCTGCATGCATCTCTCGCAAGAAGGTGCAAAAGCTCGTCAATTTTTCACAAGTGGCGTGAAATTCAAGCAATGTCATTTTCATAAGCATAACATCATAGTCTTTCACACCAACAATGGATGAGCAAGTTACCCTTGCCTGTTGTATTATGTCAAGACAACTCAATGAAATATTATTTGTAAACGCTGGAATACTATCTGGAGGAAAAACATTCCAATTGTGTGATGGTGTTGACATGATTGGTACAAAAGGGGGTTATAACTACTTTCTACATCTATGATATCCACATTATTAGGAGTATTTTCCATCCATGAATCAAAATATTCATTTAAAAAGTAAGCAGACATAAAAATATTACTAAATTTAAACAGTAAATTTATACACTACATTTACTGTTTAAACTTTAGCATGTACAGGGCATAAACTTTAGCATATGAGCAGCTAAAGTTTATGCCCTGTCCTAGGTATAATTTTAAACAATACAGCTATCTCCGGTATGTACAGGTGTGTCAATATAAAATACCTACAACTAATAAAATTGAGAGCCAATATATGACACCAAAGCCACTCTGCTCCATTAAGGCAACACACTCATGATCTATGTTGCTTACACCAAATTATTGTGTAGCTGATGCACAAAACAAAATCAATTTCTCAAATTTGACTCTATATGTGCAATGTGAAGATTGGAACAAAACACAGATTTGAAAAAATCATTTTCGCCTTTTGCCCCCTATAATCACCTAAAAATGGACAAAGACAATTTAATAATAATTCAAAGCAAATCAAGTCAAATCAAAGAAAATCAAAGACAAAATTGAATCAATTGAATCACAATGCATAATTAGCCAATCAAAATTAAAATCAAGTCTTAATTCAATATCAATCAAAATTGAGAGCATCTTAATTAAGTGTAATCAAATCAAAATACAATTAATTCAATTAATTGTATAGTCTTAGATTAAATTAAATCCAACCCATTCAAGGGGTACATGGCTAAAATAAATCAATTAAACCAATTAATAAAAATCAATTACTCTCAACAAACCAAAAGGAGAGGAAAATCAATCAATCAATGAGATTAAAGGAAAGGCATTCACATGGATCAAGCCAAATTGAATCTCAATCACTCAAAGTGAGAGAGAATCTTAGCCATCCATCTTGTCTACTTGTCCCAAGCTTTGAGGACACAGACTTTGCCTTGTCTTCAAAGGGTGGAACCAAAGACTTAACCCCAACTCAACCATGATCAAACACAACTACACCCCCTCACATTGGGAAAATCTATAAAAGGAAGGCTAAAATCCTTCATAATTCATCAACCACCTATCTGAGAATTGCATCAAACCTCTTGCAATTTGAATTTAGAAGAGCATTTAAGAGTATTTTAGCATTCCTATTGATAATTTTTAGCTTTAGCATTGTTTATTTCAATCAATTCTCATTCTAGAACTATCATTAGTGAGAGCTTACTTCATTAACATTCTAGTTAGAGAGCCATAGGATGCTGAATTAGTCATTGATATTAGCTAATAGTTTCTCAATTATGGTTGTAATTTAGTTACTATTTCATTTATTGTTGATGATTAACATTAATTCTATGAAGATACATTCAGTTGTATACAAAATGGCACCGACCATGGGACAGTAAGCCTCATTTTATCAAATTTAGCATTTGGATCATCTTGTATGCTTTTATTTGCTATTTTTTGTGTTTAATTTGTAGGAATCAGGTAAAGTGTCACCTACAACACATTCAGTCATGCCTGTAACCAATATGATGATGCCTACCAGCTCTGTATTGATGCTTATTTGTTGATTACTCACGCCTGGTCGATAATTATACTTCTATCTTAAATTTTCTACTGTCGCCTAGAAGAAAAACATTCACATATCTGAGACAAAGTGTTATTGCCTTTACGTCATCGATTCATGCCTTCTAGCTAAGAAGTGTCACGGATCGACAATTTGTTATCGCCTATTAGAAAGCTTTGCTTTGCAATTGATCTAACCAATCACACTTACGATCTTCCTTCTTACGCTTTGCATTAATTCATTATCGCTTTGAGTTAATTCATTGTCACTTTGACAAATTGACAAATATTTTTTACGCTTCTAAATAATTTTCTTATGCCTGCTTAATTTTTTATGTCGCCTGGTACACTATTAAGTGTCACCTGCTAACATTAAAGTTACGCCTACGAGCAATTTACTATCGCATATTTGCTAGACAATGTCGCTTAAAGTTTTCTGTCATAATTTGTTCTTAGGTTGATAAATTCATTTATCTAATTCTCTATTTTCATGTTTTGATAGTAAATGAATAGACATCCAAAAGTACAAAATCCAGAAGCTAGATATAATCAAGAGGAGAAGGCACTTGCCAAGAAAATCAAAAGGGAGAACAAAGCACACATCAAAGCTGTCCTTGAGTTAACACAAGATGAAGACAATCAGGTATATCAAAAATACCTTGCTGTAATTGAAGCTTATAAGCATAAATTTGTCTCTTTGAATTGGATCTTTAGCCCTTAATTCTAATTTTTGTTTGAAAGTTTGCAATTAGAGTGCTCAAAATTCAGTTTATAAATCTTTGTGTTCTCAATTTTGATTTTGGTTTCCCCTCACTTTGATTGTTAGTGTTGACTAACTTTCTGGAGGATAAGCACATTGGAAGGAGCTATTGCTAAGGTGAGTGAAAAATGACAAAATGCTCTCAAAAATGCCCCTAGCTTTATGCTAGCTACAAGAAAAAGGTATTCTCCTAATCAAGCTTGCATTTGATTAAATTACAGCATTTCATTTGGATATAAGCTGGAAATAAAATAGGAAATGAATTTCACACTTCAATTCTAAGAATCTCCTTGTCAAGAGATTGGGAAAGAACAAACGTGTTTGTAAGTGTGTGGAACAAAGAAAGACAATAGGGATATGGTCTTCACTCTTTGAGTGAACCAAACTCCCAAACTTGTCAACCTAAGTTCATTTCTTGTTTTCATATATGTGCTAGAGCAATAGTGGGCTCGCCTACCAAGTTTTCCTTAACGAGGCCAGTGAGAGGGACAACCCAAAGTGGGATACGCTCACTTTTGCCACGGGAATCCAACCCACTCTAAAATGAAATGCACGTATCCTTAATGGGGTCATGACAAATGGATTTTAATTTTTCAACCTTCCTCTAGTAGTCCTTACGGATTGCGCAAAATCATACTTTGATGCATGTGGGAAGCCTCCTTGGAGGATGAGAGATTGAAGTCTATTTGAATGGAATATATACTAAAACCTTGATAAAGTAGCAAAGACCACCTTGTAGAGCCATGTTTATGAACCAAATTTTGTGCTAAGGTAGGTGCTTAAAGTGCTTTCTTGTGAAAAACCCATGACAATGTTCTATAAATCAAACATTTTGTGTTTAAGTGGGTAAAAGAAACAAGTGAATGTGTGGTTGCTGTGTTTGCAAATGCATAAACAAGTGAGAGATATCCATTGAAAAGCATCTTATATTTTTAAATCTCCTCAATAATAAAAACAACAACTCTCATATCAAGGATAAATTCCAAAACGAACCCTTGTTGGATGTCAGTTTCCACGCGGTCACAAACATATAGGGGGTCATTACCAGGTGATAGTACGATCTTTGCAAACCCAAGGCAAGAAGTGGAGTGTCAAAGTGAGTTCAAAGATCCTAACCAAGAAGAAATTTTTATGAATTTATTTGAACCAAGGATTGAAAAGATGGGTGATATGAATTCAGCCTATCAAAATATCAATAATGCCAACTATAACACTAAGGAGACACTTGAGGAAAGGGTTGAAAAAGCTGCCCAAGATAACAATTTCCTAGAGGTGATGGAAAAATTAATAGACAAAGATAGGGAGAACTTCTTCCTAAGCTTAGCACAAAAGGGGGTAAAGCTGCCCTACGACTTTGACATTGACCAACTTAGGAAGGACCAACACCAAGATGATCCTATGAACATCATGACTAGGCAGATTAAGGCCTTTCAAGAACAAATAGATACCATGAAAAAGGCAGCTGAACCTAAGGCCTTTTCCATAGAAGCTTTGTGTCCTTTTCCTTTCAACAAAAGCTTAGCAATGGTATCTTTTCCCTTTAATACTATCTTTCCCAAATACAATAAATACATGGGTAAAACAGACCCACAAGACCATTTAAGGGAATTTTTCACCCTAAGCATAGAGTTCATGCATAATGACACTTATCTAATGAGACTCTTTCCTAGAAACTTAGGAGGGCCAGCAATGGAGTGGTTCTCAAAACTAACTCCCAGAATAAAATCTTTTGAGGAGTTAGCCTCCAAATTCATAACCCATTACTCCTACAACATTGAGCATGAGATCACTATGCTCAAGTTATGTGATAGTAAACAAAAAGATGGGGAGTCCTTTTTAGGATTCCTACAAAGCTGGAGGACCATTTTCGCAAGGTACCCACGAAGTATCCCAGAGAAAGAGAAGATGGAGATCTTCACCAATAACTTGACTACTGAAATGAACTATCGATTACAACTTCAATGTCCTCCAACATTTGAGAAACTTATTGAAAATGGAGTTAAGATTGAAGATGTCTTGGTCAAAAGAGGTGAAATTAAATTATTTAAAGACAATAAATCTAACAACAACAATAACAGCAGCAATAACAATAATTTTTTTCCTAAATATTTTAATCAAGGGGCCAACAATCACAATGATAAATCGAAATCATGGAACAAAAGTAACAATAAAAATCTTGTGAATGATGGGGTTGTGGAGTCACACAACTTGAAGTCTACACCTTTTATTCTACCCTATAGAGTGAATTCTTCAAACAATGTCAACCAAGAAAATAAAGCTCCATATAATTCTAATAATTATAATAACAACAATTCTAACACTTCCAACAATAAGACTTGGGATAAGTCAAAATCAAACTCTAGCTATAATAAAATGAAATGCACTCCCTTGGGTGAACCTTCGGAAAATGTGCTAAGAACCTTGTTGGCTAATCAAGTTATCACGCTACCTGACATATCAAATTATGAACCCGAAGTCAAACCTCATTGGTGGAATGCATCTCATCATTGTGAATACTATCGAAAAAGAGGCCATCCAACCAACGAGTGCATGAAATTGAAGCACTTAGTGCAAGATTTGATTAATAACAACATCATCCAAATTGAAGGACCTCGAAACAATGGGGATCACACGGCCTATAAGAACCCTTTTTTGAATCATGAAAAGGGGGAGTCATCCAATACAAATCAAAACCATAAAAAGGGTAATGATAAAGTGAATTTTCCCCACACTTATGACAACACAATAAATACCATAAGTGAAGAAGATCAAAGTGTAAATGTTGTTATAATAAAAGGAAAATCAAGAGTAGCATCAGCAAATGTGGTCACTAGGGGGCAAGCATCGAAAATTGTCATACCTAATAATGCTCCAAAAGTGGTGATATCAAACCAAGCTTCCACATCATCATCGAAACAATACAACTTGGTTGACCAATTGCACAGAACTCCCACTCAAATTTCTATTCTTGAGCTGATTAAACTATCACCAATCCATAAGGATATTTTGGAAAAAGCCTTGTTGGAAACAAATGTCCCTCTAAATTTGGAGGTAGACAAGTTCCAAAACATGGTGGGGAATTTAATTGCACCTCATTGCCTATCATTCTCCGAACAAGATGATATGTCTCTTAATCATCTCCAAAATCTGCCCTTACACATAGAAGTGTTGATCCATAAGCATAGGGTGAAAAGAGTCCTTATAGACGGAGGTGCTGGCCTAAATATTTGTACCCTTAGCTTGGTAAAAGCCTTAGGATTTTTAGAGGAGCCTATTGACCCAAAGAAAAAGATAACCATAAAAGCCTACGATGATGAAGAAAGAGCGTCGAGAGGAATCATAGTTTTGCCCATAAGAGTTGGTCCTATGCAAAAAGAGACCATATGCCAAGTATTGGACCTAAAATTGAATTATAAAATTTTGTTAGGAAGGCCATGGATCCACAAAATGTAGGTTGTTCCTTCAACCTACCATCAATGCCTAAAATTCCCATATCAAGGGCAAGAAATAATGGTAAGTGGAGACCTCAATCCCTTCCAATATTGTAATAACATCAAACCTATAAATGACTCATTGGTTCCACATAATGCTAAAGGGTCTATACCCAATCAAATGGAACAAGGCCAAAGTTCTAAAGACATCCCTTTGCTGAAAGGAAAAGAGAAGATGGAAGAAGAAATTATTGTCAAAGAAACTCCAAAACTCATTAACCAAACTACATTGACTAAAGGAAAAGAGAAGGTTAATGAGAATAATATTAGTGAAGAAGAAAAAGAAGAATCTATCAAAGCTGTTTCAAGATACCTTAAAGAAGCCCATTACCAAAAAATGGATAAAATGATGAAAAACTTTGATAAGCAATGCAAAATCAAACAACAAGGAGTAGGTGAATACTCCTTATCCATGATGGAGCTACCCTTATCACCAAAGTCCTTTGGAAAACCTCCAAGTTTACCTCATAAATATAATGAAAACTTTGTAAGGGCAAGTACATCATCCACCATGAATGAAGAGGATAATGAAATTCTGAATTGGTTATACAAGGATGAAGAATCAAGTGCTCACGTCAAGCACATTCAAAATATAACCATCCCTACTCATCAATATGGTAAAGGTTTTGCAATCATGCAAAAGATGGGGTATAAAGGTCAAGGACCTTTAGGTACAAGAAATGAAGGGCTAATTGAACCCCTAGAGTCCACATGGTGAGATTCCAAGTAGAAAATAGGTTTAGGATATCTTGAAGAAGGATATACACAAAAACACTATCCCAAAGTATATGATCAAATACTACAATTAGAATCTCATAGTGATGAGGATTCTAATGAATGGGGATGGGAGACCTTATCAGATGAGTCATGCCAAGACAAGGGTATTGACGTCATTCATACCTATGCTTCTACTAAAAATAAAGGACTAATGGTGGAATCAACTCCAAATCAAGCATCTAGTTCTAGTCAAGAGGGTCCAAATGATGTACCAAGCATAGAAATCAAGATAAATCAATGGGTAGGTGAACCACACGTTCCTTCATGGAGACCTACTATGGAAGAATCGAACACTAGGTTTAATCCCCATGAGTTTTATCCAATAGAAACCATAGCGGAGTCTAGTGAGGAGGATTTTGATCCTTCTTCTTTAGAGCATTTAGAGGAAGCCCATGTCCGAGATCTTCAAGATACAATGTATGAACCTTCCAACAATGAGATATACACTTTAAGCCCAATTGAGACAAATCCAAGTGTTGACCCTTTAACTCTCATTCGGCGGGACCTAATTGAATGGGATACCATTTAACCCTCTACCGTGCCAACTTTATTAAATGACAACACACTGTCCCAATACATTCACGCAGTTGAACCTTCTTTTACCAAGGACTATCAAGAAAAAATGATCAAAGGGAGCACCCAAACTCTTAATCTGAGAAAAAATGAAAAAATAAAAAAAAATAGAAAAGGAAAAGAATCGAGTGTTGAAAACCACTTTGTGGCAACATTAGATCAAGAAAAAAATAAAGAAATAAAGGATGTTTCCAAAGGTGAAAACCCAACTAAGGCACCTATGGAAGGGAGTTTGGATGTTCTACCAGATCACTATGAAGAAAGGTCTCCAATTCTAATTGAGCCAACAAAAAAGATAAATATTGGATCAAAAACAGAGCCAAAGTTCATCCACTTAGCATCATCCCTATCCAGCGAAGAAAGAACAGAGTTCATTAAGTTCTTTAAGGAAAACAAAGTTAACTTTGCATGGTCTTATGATGATATGTCGGGGTTAGACCCAAATTTGATAATGCATCACCTCAATATAAAGGAAGGAGCTAAACTGGTCAAGCAAAAACTAAGGAAAATACATCCTCATATAGCCTTACTTGTCAAAGTGGAACTAGAGAAGCTATTAAAGGTGGGGTTTATAAGAGCCATTGATTATGCACAATGGATCTCCAACATAGTGCCAGTATCAAAAGTGAATAAGTTAATCAGAATCTGCATGAACTTTAGGGACTTAAACTTAGCATGTCCTAAAGATGATTTCCCACTTCCGAGCATCGATGCTATTGTAGACTTAACAGCGGGACACTCCATGTTTTCACTAATGGATGGATTTAGTGGCTATAATCAGATCAAGATAGCACTTGAAGACCAAGATAAAACTACCTTCACATGTGCATGGGGTACATTTTGTTGGAATGTCATGCCTTTTGGCTTGAAAAATGCCGGAGCGACCTATCAAAGAATAATGACTACAATATTCCATGATATGATGCATAAATTCATGGAAGATTATGTGGATGACATACTAGCTAAGTCACATTCAAGAAAAGAATATCTACCTATTTTGGCAAAAAATTTTGAAAGGTTAGAGGAGTTCAAAGTAAGGCTTAACCCAAAGAAGTGTTCTTTTGGAGTTCAATATGGTAAAATTCTAGGTTACATTGTATCTGCCAAAGGGATAGAGGTTGATCTAGCTAAAGTGAAAGCCATAATGGAAATGGAAGCACCTAAAACCATTAGTCAGATGAGATCTTTACAAGGAAGGATACAATCCATTAGGATATTCATCTCTCAATTGGCAGAAAAATGCCATAATTTCACCCAACTCTGAGCTCTTTGTTGTAAATGAGCTCTATCCTATCTAGCAGCTCTAGGAGGAACTATCTAGACCACATCAGCCTATCTATCTCTGGCTCTACCTTGATCATGTCCATCCCTCACCCATCCTCTACCCACAATAACAGGAGGATCTCTACATCCTCTACGTCTCCAATGTCTACCACCACCACCACAGCCACCACCACCACGCCATGCTGGAATAGGCTCAACTAGATCTGTGAAATGAATAAACCTGTTCCAAGCCCACCAGTCTACATACTCATGAGACATCCTGACATCATCCATACCTGGTAACATCTCCCACCTATAGAAATCCATACCAGTAATCTAACTCACTACAAATTGAAAATCAATACAAGGACCCCACATAGATCTCTCAACCTATACCCGTGCATACAAAGCATTGCACTAAGGCGTGTCCTGAATCCTACCATACTGTATGGAAACTTGACCAAAAAAAAATTGCTCAATAACAGTATCAGACTGGCCAATCATCCAACAAGGAGAAAACATATATGGCAACTCATCATCATCCTCCCACCAACCCTCACAACCCAGGTACGGACGCCATATCACCTGATCAAGATCATCTACCTGACATCTCCAAAAATCTAGATGACCTAAATGATGTTGAATCACCATACTAGTATATAAGTAAGCATAAGGAAATCCACGTGGCCATCTCCTATTAGAAATAGGTCGGGTAATAGGAAGATGCTCCCAAATCCATAACTGTAGGACGATAGCACCAGTAGATAAGGAAGAACTCTCTCTGTATACCACCTCATGAAGATCTTGATATAGTTGTGCTAGTACACAAGAACCCCAATCAAAACATCGAGGCTGTGCTAGTAAATCCTCCAAAATCCTACCCCAACCAACAGAAAAACCATGACCTTGTCGGTCAGGAAGGAGTAGACCACCAATCAATGCACCCAAAACTGCAGGCAATGTAGGAAAGGAGGCAAACTATGGCCATGTGATAGTATTATCATCAATCAGATTGTCCCCGAATACTCATCGGTAGATAGTGGAATCACAAATAGAATCATAGTAAATAATCTCTCGGTGACAAGGAATCTGAAGAAAATGATACACGTCCTCAGGCGTGATTGTCATCTCACCATGAGGAAGATGGAAAGTATTGTGGTCAGAGTGCCAATGCTCTGCCATAGCTATCAATAGTCCACAGTTCAACTAGAACTGAGGAAGATCAATAAGAAAACCTAAACCACAAGTCTCAATGACACATAGCTCAGCGTCAGTCAGTGCATGTCCAAGATCAATCACCTAGGATGCAACTGATCGGATATATAAAACATCAAGGTGAGCCTGTTTGGTAAGAAAACAAAAGAATCATATCAGGATAGTATATCAAGGAACATCTAAAGTTGATCAAGTTATTTTCAAATTCATTTTCTCATCATGAGTATATCAACACTCCTAACTCTATATCGTGAGGAAGGAAAATCAGTGTTTTATTTCTCTAGATCTTGAGAATAAAATATCAAAATCATCAACCTATCATAACATATTAACAATTAAAATTCATTGGTATTATTATATGGATATCCTAATTGATTGTTTTAGTCAAATATGACTGACCTAATCAAATTATTCAAATCATTCATTTGGACGTATTAAATTTTTCATGAAAAAAGTCAAGTACAAAAGAACATTTTGAGAAAAATACCGTAGGCGTGATTTTAATCATCGCAAGTGACATTTTGCTTAAGCCACACCAAATGCTTGATAGGTGACATTACTTTTGTCTTAGGCGACAGAATACTCATAGGAAAGGAATGCCATGTAGTCTAACAATATCCCTCAAAAATACCTGTGCCACTGCGGCTGCTGTAAAAGTGGTACATATGGGTGAGAAGTGGGCTACCTTAGTCAACCTATCCATTGTCACCATAATGGTATTGTGGCAATGAGATGACATAGGAAGATTGACTATAAAATCCATAGATATAATGTCCCAATTCCACTCCAGTATTTCATGAGACTGCAAAACTCCACCTGGATGATGATGCTCTACCTTAACCCCCTGACACTCTAAACATCTAGCCACTATCTCTGTAATGTGTATCCTCAAACCTGGCCAATGATATAGCTGTCTCAAATCTGCATGTAACTTCTTAACTCTGGGGTGCACTACATAAGGGGCTCTATGAGCCTCGAGAATAATGAAATCATGCAACCTTCCAGAAGAAGGTACATATATATGTCCTCTATGGTGAAGAAGGCCATCAGACTCAAGGGTATAATCTGTGAACTTCCCCTCTAGGGGTCTCTAATCCTATACCATCTGTCTAACCTCTGAATAGAAGGCATCCTCCTATAAATGTTGTAGTATGCATCCTCTGAAGTCTATACTAGTAGTCATAGCTATGAGCTCATGACGTCTCCTACTCAAGGCATCTCCTACCACATTCTCCTTACCCTTGATGTAGTGAACGTCAAAGTCATACTCACATAGGAACTCCATCCATCTCCTCTGTCTAGCATTTAGGTTCGGTTGTGTGAATATATACTGGAGACTCTGGTGATCTGAATGAAGCTTGAATCTGTGGCTCAATAAGAAATGTCTCCATCTCATCAAAGCATACACCACTACTACTAGCTCAAGGTCATGTGTGGGATAATTAAGCTCATGAGTCTTGAGCTTTTTGGACTCGTAGGCAATAAATTGATCATCCTGCATCAATACAACCCCAATCCCATCTAAAGATGCATCTATGCATACCACAAAATCTGCTCAAGGATTAGGTACCACAAGTATAGGTGCACTGGTAAGTGTGCTCTTGAGCTCCTGAAAAGCTCACTCACACCTCTCTATCCACTCAAACTTCTTCCCTTTCCTCTAAAGGGAAGTGATGGGATGGGCCACTCTAGAGAAACCCTCAACAAATCATCTGTAATAGCCTACAAGGCCCATGAAGCTCCTGACCTCTGTCACACTAGTGGGTGTCGGCCAATCCATAATCACCCTAATCTTAGATGGGTCAACTGAGATCCCATCTCTTGATATCACATGGCCTAAGTAGTGAACCTCTGTCCTGAAGAATGCACACTTTGGCAAGCTATTGTACAACTGATTATCTCTCAAGCACTGCAAGACCTATCTCAAATGCTCCTCATGCTCATGCTCATCCCATGAGTATATCAATATGTCATCTAGGAATATCACCACAAATCTTTCTAGAAATGAATGAAATACTCCATTCATGAGACTCATGAATACGGCTGGAGCATTCGTGAGTCCAAAAGGTACCATGGTGAACTCATAGTGCCCATATCATGTGCGAAAAGTTGTCTTGTGGATGTCCCTATCCACGATCCTCAACTGGTGATATCCCGACTTCAAGTCTATCTTTGAGAACACTCAGGCTCCCTAAAGCTGATCAAATAAGTCATTAATCCTAGGAAGGGGATACCGATTCTTGATGGTCACCTTGTTCAGCTATCGATAATCCATGCACAACCTAAGAGATTTTTCCTTCTTCTTAACGAAGGTGACGGGTGCACCCCATGGAGATACACTAGGATGTATGTGCCCTTTCTCCAAGAGCTCCTCTAGCTGAATCTTGAGCTCATTGAGCTCGTGTGTGGACATCCTATAGGGTGCTCTAGAAACATGCTCTACTCTTGGCATGAGATCAATATGAAGGTCCATTGCTCTAGGTGGTGGCATACCAAGTAACTATGATGGAAATACATCTACAAACTCCTGAAGGATAGGGTGGTCATCAAGAGAAGTCTCCTTCTCTACCTCCTCCTCTCTATCATTGATGGTGATAGCATTTAACTAACATCCCTTCCACATGCACCGCTTAAGCTGCATAGCAAAAATCATATGAAGGGATACTAGTCTCTGAACTCCTGTAATAACTGAGGTCACCCCCTCATCATCTAAACACTCTACTATCTTCTATCTGTAGTCCACCTTGGCTCTGTGAGAATAGAGCCAATCCATACCGAGAACAACATCATATGATCCAAGTGGTGTGACACAAAGTTCAACTGAGGTGGTAAAGTCTCTAATCTGCAACTGGCAACACCTCATCATGGAACTAACAGATACCCTAGCACCTGAGGCTAACTCAACCTCCCAACTAACATCCTGTCTAGCTACCACTAGCCCGCAACGCTCCACTATGAAAGGTGAAATAAAGGAGATGGTGGCTCCAGAATCAAAAAGCATAGAAACACTACTACCTCTGATCATGCCTACAACCTCGATGACTATGGCCTAGTGCTCAGCATGGTGGTTATCAACCACCACAAAAACTCTATGTGCTCTGCCCATGTCTCCTACAGTAGGCTCAGAAGCTATCACTCTCTGACTACATGCTGAACGGCCTGTAGGACAATCCCTAGCTATGTGCCCCATGGCACCACATGTGTAGCATGGTCCTCTAGCCTACAGCTGTATACCCTGAGGCCTAGACTGTTGTTATCCTCATGTAGTACTATAACCACTGAATCCTCCTCTGGAAGCCTCGGACTATCCTCTCTGATCTTGTTGAGATCCTTGTGAGTGCCACTGCTTGGGCTTAGAGCATTGTTGTCCCTGAGAAGATCTCTGTCTCTAATTATGTTGAGACTGCTATGGCTGCTGCTGCTGCTCCTGCTAAGGTTCCCTAGATGATCCTAATGAGTTCTTTTGGTTTCCCTTCCAATGGGACTTCTGGTAACCAAAAGACTTAGATGTGGCATTCTGATTCTGTGATCAGTATCGAGCATCATGAGATCTTCTATGGATCTCCTCAGCTACCATGGCTCTCTCCATTGTATCACGTAGATCTCCTACAGGTACCAACTGCACTTTGTCAGCTAGAGCATAGTTCAACCCCTTGATGAAGTGTTTGACCTAGAGCTTCTTGTCCTTCATGTAGTCCACATAAGGAAGGAGCTCGAGAAACTTGTTCTCGTACTGGGCTACTGACATGCCTCTTTGTTGTAGGTTGTGAAACTCATCGATGCAATGCTGTCTGAAATGCTCCGACATATATCGGGCTCAGAATCTCTCCAAGAAGATCTCCCATGTGAGGGTGTCCATGGTAAGGTGACACTTAATCTCCTCTTGCTTCCGCCAAGTAGAAGCGTTCCCTCTCAGCATGTGTAATACAAAGCATGCCTTAAGGTTGCTCTCATAGGGATGCAACCCAAAGCAACACTCGAGGCTTAAAAGCCAAGCCTCTGCCTCTGTCCCAACCTTCGATCCCAAAAAGGGTGGCGGCTATAATCTGACAAGATCTCTGATCAAGTCCCCTGTGTCACGAGGTATTCTCGGCACAACCACTGGTGGCGGCTCTGGCATGTGCCCTGACTCACCCTCATGAGTTGCCTGCTCCACTACTCATCTAGGAGGGGGACTCCTACTCCGCTTCTGGTGTCCAGCCTGCTAGCCTCCCGGAGGTAATCTATCCATGATAATGTCGGCTAAATTCTGCAAGGCATTAAGAATATCCTGATTGGGGTTAGGTGGCAGGGAAGGTGGTGGCCTCCGCTAATCACCCATCTCCTTGACTACTCGCTCATCACCCCCTACTACCACACGTCTGCCTCTGGGCATCCGCCCACGTCGGTGAGCACTATGCATGACTAGAGGCATCCTACACTTAGGACAAAACAATGGTAAGTTTGGAAAATGTAATGGGTCTAAAGGTTCCTAGAGTAGAAACTGTGCTCTGATACAAAAATGTAATGCCCAAAATAATTCAAACAAAAACACAACTACGAATTTTTTTTTTGCAACGCTAACATAAACACCTAGGTCTATCGGGTTTCACAAAAGCCCTCCAACGTGAAGCTTTGGAATCACAAGCCCGCTTGAGCAAGTCACCCAATGACACATAACGGCTCATGAGGCAAGCGCTGACGTGCCTCCATACCCTACACGGTGAAAGTCATTGGGCAACAAGAAAGGTTTAAGTAGAAGTAAAGGGATATACATTTCCCTAAGGCTTCGTGAAGGACAAGGATAAGACGGTCTATTCCTAAGAATACTCAAGGGGTGATTCAATTGACTAAAGGATAATATAGTTAGAAATAACAAATCAAATATATTAACCCAGCTTATTCTCTTTAAACTAAATTTTCAGGTTAATAATGTTAATTAATACATTGAAATATCGTTCCTTAAATATGTTCCTATAAATTTATGTAAAAATGAATTAAAGATTACAATGGAAATTTTTGACAAAAATAAGAACAATTACATCAAAGAGCTTTTATGTATATGTAATTATACATATATTTTTCTTCCTTCTTTTTAACTTATTAAATTCTTTGATATAAAGACAAATCTTTAAGAAATATATCGATAACTTAATTTAACTATTTACATCGACAAGTCATAACGAAGGAAAGATTAACCATATTTATTAATTTATTTACTACTAACTTACTAAGCTTTACCAATTTCTAAAATATTTTTCCCCATAAATAAATTACTAATTTAATAAAAAGAAGTATTAACATGACCACAAAACCCAAATTTCACTAACAAAATGGAAATATAATAATATTTCTTCAAATTCAATCTACACTACAGAATGAAAATATAACAACTCAGCAAATTCAATGCTAACAAAATGAAAATAAATTAACATTTCCACAATTTCAAATTTTCATTTTAACGAAATTAATAATACGGACACAACTGAAAACAACAATTAGATATATAAGAGGAACATAACATCTAAAATCAACTAATTTAATAAAGATTGGGCCCTCCAAACCCTAATTCAAAATTAGGGTTTTGGGCCCTAATAAACTTCTCCAGAACCTAAATCTCTCGTTACTATTTCCTTCTTACATATTTTCCTTTGTGTGTGTATGTGTGCAGGTCTATGGTAGGAAGAAGAAACTATGTGGTGTTTTATTTCACACAGAATGTGTGGATGAGCTCTTTAGAGCCATAAGAGAGCCTCTCTTGATTTAAAAATAAGAAACCCATCTACAGTAGACGATTATGGGTAAATTCTATTTTCAGCTCTTAGATACCCATTCAAAGTGTAAATGCTTGAGATCTGCTATGCAGAACATTACCTCTGCGTTATTATTTTTTTTATTCATTATATATTCTTGCTGTTTAAAATTTGTATCTGGTTTTGAGACCAGATCCGTGTATACGGGACTGGGCTAGCGATTTTATAAAAATGTTGGTGTTTGAAAACAAAACCATTTTTTTAATAACTAGTACAACTGTCGTTTTGATTTTTTTTTTGCATTGGATAAGGGTATAACCCTAAGCTACCATGAGAGAGGCCATAGCCACTGCCGTGGCAAGCCACGACAGTGACTGTGGTCATTGCTCGCAACTATGGTCGCAGCAGTGACACAGTCACTGCCATGACTTGTCACGGTAGTGTTGCTACCCGCACACGTGAGAGGGGAGGCATTAAGATAAGGGCTTTGGCCCCAACTACTGCAAATTCTTTTTTTTTTTTTAAAGAAATTTGATTTAAACAGCATTCGATGAAACATGCATTTAATATTGTATATTATAAACTATACAATATTCATTATGTAGTTTATAATATATAATATTATGTTATATAACATTACATTTTTATTTATTTATTCAAGAATTTATTTTTTTCTACATTGCAGAATATGATAGTATATATATTATATAATATACATTAATTTTTGTATAGTATATAATATATATATTATTATAAAGCAGTTTTACAGATTATTTAACAGTGAATTGAATTTATTAAATTTAGTTTTTTTTTTCTATAATGTATAGTTTATATTTAAAATATATATATTATATTATGCAAATCATTATGTATAATATAATATATACATAAATATATATACAAGATATAATTACCAAATAGCAGACTTAAGGGCAGGATCAGAATTTTTAAGATGAAGATGTGGTATGTAAAACAACAATAAATATACTATTGGAATCTAACAACAATTCATTATAAGCAATAGATTTAGAATAAACTAAATTATTTCCTTTCCATTCCATAATGCAACATAAACAACTAAATTATGCTTCTGTTTAGTAAACATCTTCCTACAACATTTATGTTTCCAGTTAGTTTAAGATGTTCTTCTAATCAATACTTCAAAATTGATTTGTCCTTTTGCAATCATCTATAGAATTAATAAGAATATAGTTTCTAGAAATATATGTCCCTTAAATTAAAATTGTGTAAACATTCTGGAAATACAAATTTAATAACTAATTCTCTGCTACGAGAATTTCATTATTTTTTGGTAATCATAGTAAAGCTGAAAACACAAATACTCTGCTACAGGAATTTCATTATTTTCTGGTAATCATAGTAAAGTTGAAAACACAAATACTCTACTACAGGAACTTAAAAACTAATTCTTTGCTATAGGAAACTTAATAACAAATTCTTTGCTAAAGAAACTTCATCATTTTCTGGATAAATAAATAAATCAACACTCCCAATTGTATAAGAGAATTGAATTTAAACTTCTATTAATAGATACAAATTTAGGACTTATTTTAAAAGAACAATAATCTGACTCAATACAGGGAAACCACTAACCAACTAGTCTAAGGTTTAGCTTTATTAATATTACATCAACTTTATGCAAAACTAAACAATTATAAAGAATATGTCCCTTCAACTAGAGACATCCTAAAACCAACTTTAGGAACTTCCAATTTAATCCTTAACCTTCAATTCTGGTCTGCTCCTTTAAGCCATGAACCAAGACCTGCAAACATAAGACCTTCTTCACATGGCCATGGAGACTCACCTCCTAGCCTAGGCCATTACATGGCCACCGTCGAGCTTGGGGAAACAAGGATAGGATAGGATACACTCAAGCAACACAAAACATAGACATTTGGCATAAATTAGGAACACAGGTTTTCACAATAAACTCCCTTCCCAAGCTTGCACAAAGGATTCATACATAGAATCCGTATAATGGGTGAAGGTGGAATCTTCCAAATGGAGTCACCAAACTTATGATAAATAACAGATGAAACATGTAATACCAGCCTTCACAAGGCCCTTCCAAACCAAACAGCTCAAACCCATGAGCAAACAACAAACCCTTATGGCCCCCAAATACCCTTATGACCCCCAAAACAACATAAGATGGTTATCATGGTTGCCCATACAACCATGCACTCATACAAAAGGAAATCCCAACTTAGGCCCTTCACCCCAAGTTCTCCTACTTTCCTCCCAAGGATGAGGACTGAACTTGCACACCCATAACATGAACAATTACAAGTAAATAGCAAGGTTGAAAACAAAAGCTCAAAGGGAAAACAACAATCAAAAGGTTCACACATAGTAAAATAGATTACAATTTTATTCACATAATCACATTCCTTTCAAGCATGTTTAAATAAACAACAAGATTTTGAAAACCACCAACCTCCTTCAAAGACAAGGCTGAATTGAGAGTTGAAGATTAGCTTCCCTTGGCACCAAGCTTGCTATTCCCAAAATCTCCTAGGCAAAGACTCTCTAGATATCCTCTTACTTCCTCCCCGAACTAGCATGAACAAGAATGCACTAGTGTAAAATCCTTCTAAGTCTTTCTCACTAAAAACATTCTTCTCTCACACCCTTCCCAATACTATTAGGTTTCTAGATCTAAGACAAGATGCCACTTTCCCCTTTCTAAGGTTCAGGGATGAATTTCCACATATGAAAATAAGAGACAACTTAGGGAACATTTCCATTTTCGTGCATATCAAAGATGGCACATTAGGTGAGACATAAAAGTGGCCTAGGAAGATGAAAATAGAAGAATTAAGCCCCCCAACCCAAGTACTAACCTTGGGGCACTAAAATTCAACCAAAACCACTACCTAGGACTCCACAAACCTTCTCAAAAACCCTAATTAATCATGCATCCGAAAATAGAGTATTGCTTTCAACAATTCTAAATTTCTTAAACTACCTACCTAGCTAACTAAGGAGGTGGGATCCAAAATCCACTCAAAATGTCACTACATCACTAAGATGTCAAGTGACACATCACAATAATACACATCACAAACACATGTGGCATGCCTTGTGTGCAAAGACATTTAAACATTTTCACAAAGATAGAAATTTACTTACAAACATATATATCAAACATTGTCAACCATATACACACAGTCATCGCGTTTACAAAAGAAATCACGATACGATGAGGTCGTACTCTTCTAGAGTTGACCTTGGCTTTCAACTGATTGCACTTAGATCCTATCTTGTTTCCTCGACTTACAACCATGGCCATGTCCCTGCATGCTCAAACTCGATGTCAGTACATTATAAAAACTTGCATCAATAATCATTTCAAAAATAAGTAATAACATCTAACTAGACAAATACATACATATATATCTGCATCATGAACATTACATATTCTTCATAAACATGTAATCCTAAACTTATCATAGAACCATGATTCCATCAATGATCATAATACTGAAAGGTAACATAACAATTGCAGAGTCCATATATCATAGATAATCATGATATCAAAATGAGCATATCTAAAGAGTACGACTACAATGATCATCATAAAAATTTATAACAAACAACTCATAAGATCCAAATGATAGCATATATAAACCAAAATAGATCAAATGTCTATACTCAAGGTATCATCCTGATGAATCAAATGTCAAAATGAAAGTCGAACTAGGATAGATCGGGACAAGACCTCACAGAATCTTAGCCATCCATCTTGTCTACTTGTCCCAAGCTTTGAGGACACAATCTTTGCCTTGTCTTCAAAGGGTGGAACCAAAGACTTAACCCCAACTCAACCATGATCAAGCACAACTACACCCCCTCACATTGGGAAAATCTATAAAAGGAAGGCTAAAATCCTTCATAATTCATCAACCACCTATCTGAGAATTGCATCAAACCTCTTGCAATTTGAATTTAGAAGAGCATTTAAGAGCATTTTAGCATTCATATTGATAATTGTTAGCTTTAGCATTGTTTATTTCAATCAATTCTCATTCTAGAACTGTCATTAGTGAGAGCTTGCTAAGAGCCTACTTCATTAACATTCTAGTTAGAGAGCCACAAGATGCTGAATTAGTCATTGATATTAGCTAATAGTTACTCAATTGTGGTTGTGATTTAGTTATTATTTCATTTATTGTTGATGATTAACATTAATTATATGAAGATATGTTCAATTGTATACACCCCCCACTATTTTTTAAGTAACAATTAAAACATATGTATACAATTGTTTTTATTTTAACTATTGAAACATGCCATATTAATTTGGATTGCAGGCGTATAATGGGTAACTAAAATCTAGAGATGTATAAAGAAAGCAAAAAGAAACAAAAAACACAAATAATTCTGTGATCGATTGGTAGGAGCTTTATAGCTCTAGAATCCTTCAGATAGAAAAAATAAATCAAATGGGTGTCTCAACATTTCTAAAATTTAGTAGGAAAAGAAGAAAAAGGTGAAAAGGAGGCAATTGGCCCTGCAAATTAGCGCAAAGCTTGGAAGATGAAAGGGTAGACGGTTTGATTAGGAAGATGCAATATTACAAAGGTAAATTCACATTAGCTGCAAGCATTTCAAATCTTACCTGAGGATAAAAGATGACCTTGAATGCCTCTGTTGTCGGTGCAATAATTTGTCAAGCTAGTTAGTAATTTATCAAGCTGTTGTACAAATAACATAGGGTTGCCTCAAATGTACTTATAGGTTGAATAGGCGGCTACAAATGGATAGGTGGTTGTTTAAGCCAAATAAGATAACTACAAAAATATACAACTAAACCTAATTTACATCCATCCAAGAGAATTATAGGCAGCGCGTTATGTAGCTGGCATTTAAAAGCACCAAAAATATGTTTTTTAAATCAAATTAAATATGATCTACATACATATGCATTAACTCACATGTACGATAATTAGATTCACCAACAATGTAAAAATATCATGCAAATCTAAATCCAATATTCATTTATTTGGAAATCTACGATATAGATAAGCTTCACTTATTTGCAATGAATGATAGATATGTTGGACAGGTGTGCTCGATTAATGTATAACTTCCAGCAATGGGTAAAAATATTTGTCCATAAGATTTATTAATTATCCATGAGATTTATTAATGTACAGCTTCCAGCAACAGGTAAAAAAAAGAATACATCAAATTTGAACATTGAAAAACATTTAGGTAGATTTAGAGGAAGGTAAAAAATATCACATAAAATTAAATCAAATGTAAACTATCGTATTATTGTAAACTATGTAAGTTCTATTTTTTTTATAAATATTTTCTATTTTAAATTCTTTTCATTGGAATGCTGATTTTGGACTTTATAAATTATGTTTATACATAAGAATAATTTATCGTCAATCACCTTCAATTAGTTGTCATGGTAGATTCTAATTCTTTAGAGAAAAAATATAATTTATTTTGAATTCATTAATATTATTAGTATATCAAGTTATATAATATAAATATATATTATTGATATTATTATATTCATATAAATAAATATTTCATTGTCAATCAATCTAAATGAACATTTACATTATATTTTAAATCTTAAAGAAGAGTAATTTTTGAAATAAACATTTTTATATATCTACAAATCCAAACCCTCAACTTTGATAGGATCCACTAGTTATTATGTGTTTACTTTGTTTAGAGGTGCCATGAATTGGGTGTGTAAAATCCTATATTTGCATTTTCCACCACTGAAGGATAGTACATAGCTTCTACACATGCCTCCAAGGAGGCAATTTGGTTAGAAAGACTTGGTGATGGTATTGGTTTTGATTGTAGGATAGTAAGGATTAGATGTAATAGTCAAAATATCATATGTTTGGCTAAAAATCCTATGTATCATGCTCATACAAGAAATGGTTGAGAGTGGATAGGTCTTGATTGAAAATTTTGGCACTTTAAATAATGTTGTGAATTCTTTTACGAACCAATATCCACAAATAAGTTCTCTTGGTGAAAGAAGGTCATGGGCCTTGATTATTGTACTTGATTTTTATTTTGTATTTCTATGGGTAATTCACAATGTATGATGTCATGTGGAAGAGTGTTACAATTTAAGTGGCATCAACCTTGTAATGCTTTGATTTTTTGTTTTGGCATATTTTTAAATTTACTCATAAGAGGTTAAACTTTTTAATCAATGGTGGTGAGTGACCATACAAGGGAAAATTTACTTTTATCATTTGTCCTCTTATAGAATTACCAATGATAAACACCATAATCATAAGAGGTTAATAGTGGTTTGGAATCTCTACAGAAGGTAACTCATGTTGGAAAAATACAGTATCGACCTTGGTTGCATGTATACACTCCAATATGGCCAGTACATCATTACATCTTACAAAAGGAAGAACAAAAATCTTTGTAAAGCCTCTTGAATAATTCCATGGTATGTAGGTGAAGTCTGAATCAACTCTCACAAGGATATCTTAGAAAGAGTGGTGCAAAGTTGTTCAACAAGATCATACTCCTTTTCATGATGTTGAGTAAGATGAGGTGTGGGAGGAAGCACTGGTTGAGAAGCAATAAAATAAGATGGAGGAACCAAAGGTACAATATTAGGTTTCCTATTTTCTTGTGTTGTATGTGTGAGAAATCACACGATAACTATGTTGATTTTTCTTGTCTTGTTGAGTGATTTTGGAAAAACTCAATGTGGAACTAGGGGATCTACCACCATTAAAAACAATTACTGGAGTGTTTTGGGTTTGAGGAACATCTTGAAAAATATGTACAACAATTTTAGGCTTCTCACATTCCTAATAATCGGCCCCATGGATCATGCTAATCAATCTTTGGAAAAAGTTTGGTTTAGGAGTTGTAGAGGACTATTCAATAAAGATGAAATCATTAAGGGCTCCATCTAACATATCAAAGTCATCACTATTGAATGACTCATTAAAGGCATTGAAGTCTTGTAAAAAGAAACCTGACATGTTTTTTTTTCAAAGTTTTAGTTTTATAATCTAAGATTAAAACAAGGCATTAGCATGACTAACTAAACACAAAATAACAATGCATGAAAATAAATGATTTTCTACTTTTTTACTTTTTGAAATAAAAAAGGAATATAACAAAATTGAAATCAGCAAAAAGAAATGATGGAAAAGGGCGAAATAGTCTAAACTAAGACCAGCACCCTCTTTTAACATAACATTAGAATACAAACCATAAATAGGGGAAGGTGTGTCTAACTTAACTCTCATTTGGAAAGAGTCAACCAACTGCTATTTTTCTCCTTTAGGGTTTTATTCCTAGTTGTAAAAGATAATTTGAGGTGTCTAGTATAATGCAACTAGGTTCTAAAATAAGTAAATGGGAACATGGAACAAAAATAAGCAAACATAATGGAAACTAAAAACTAGTAATAAATCTAGATTTAAAACATAAATATAAAGGTGCAACTATGGTTGCAAACAAATATATGATTGGTTGGACATTTTCCTATAAGCACCTTAGTCCCAATAGCCTCCAAATTGGGCACTATAGTCAAATCTAGAATCAAGAGCTCCTACAATATCTTTCAATTTCAGTCAAAACCAGATAGAGTATGGCACTAGATGCTCTAGTCCTTGAGATAGAGGCACTAGTCATTATTTTCCTACTATTGAGACCGTCAAGAATACTTTGTATCATGATCCTTTATCCTCTAAGATCTACAAATTTATTTGATCACCTATCCTTGAATTTACATGAGAGAAGGGGGTGTTTTAGGATATATAGGGGCTTGCCTCAATCGAGCCCCCATTCTAGTGATGTCCACCTTCACAAATAGCCAAGTACAAGTCTATAGAAAAATGTGTGTTCTTTGAGTCTTAAGCGTGTCTAAGATTGTGACGAGTTACAAAAAGAAAGAGTCGTACTCAAGTATGTTAGATTAAATCCGATATTATAAATGGTGATCACAAGTTTGCATGCTTCAGTATTTCCATTTTCAGGTTATGCAATTTTGTGGGTTAGCTACCTATTGATTGTAGTGAGATGAATTAAATGTTCCTCTTCTATATCCACCAAGTTGATTCAATGTTGTTGTAGACTTTGTTAGTTGGTCTTGTCTATGGTCATTTCTACATTAGTGTTTTTTTTAAATGAGAAGATAGGTTTTTATAGCACTTAGATAGTCAATTTTGGAACTTGTAGCATCTAATGGTTTATCATGATGTCATGATAGCTTGGTTATACTTTTTAGTGGGATCTTTTGACAATGATGAATTAGCAATGTTAAATTGATTTCTAATGTTTGTTGGTAGTTGTGCCTTTTTAACCAATCATTATAATCCCAAAGAAACCTTGGGAGGACATAAATGTTTTTTAAGATTTCCAAGAACACAAAATTTATCATTTTGTATTTATAATTGTGAAATGATTTTCCTAGAGGTCACATTTCATCAATTGTAAGACCAACAAATTGGTACATATAATTTCTTTAGTTATCAAAGACATTGTGAGATTACATTGTTTGTAATATTTATATATTGTATAAGACAAAAAGTTTCTTACATTTTATTAAAGAGTAAATTTAAGTTTAGAATAACATACCGCCAACAAATGGATGGATAAATAGATACGATAAATAGGAGTTTAGATAGCTTGTTAAGATGTTTAGCTAGAGAAAAGATTAGAAATTGGGACATGGTATCACCACAAATAAAGTTTACAACTCACTTATTAAGAGTAATAGAAATACACAATTTATTACACACTTGAATTGACAAATGGATAGATACATAGGTGCAATAAATAGGAGTTTGGATAGCTTGTTAAGATGTATAGCTAGAGAAAAGATATAAAAAAAATGAGACATGGTATCACTACAAATTAAAAAAACATAAAATTCACTGAAGTACTAAAAACAATTTATTATAAAAAATGGTAGCAATGTATGGAATCATTTAATTTTCAAAAACCAATAATGTAAAAGAATAAGAACTTAAAATGTGAAGTAATTACACACAAAAGTTTAAAAGGTCATATAAAAACTAGCATTAGGAATAGGAATCATGAGGAAAGAATACTATAAGGAGTTTGTAAGTTCATATAAATCTACCAAGTAGAGTCAAAGATAGTAAGATCTAGAAGTCTAATGCAACAATAATGTAAAGAAAACTCATCATGGGTCTCAAAGACAAAGGGAGGCACCATTTTGACTTCCTACTAAATTTGATTGTAGATTGAACCTTACACCAAGAGGCATATAATTATCCAATGTGCATTTTAAGATTTAATCCTTCATCCTAATCCAAACAAACTAAATAAATCATTATGAAATTGGAAATTGAAATAAGTTTATCACTCAATTGATGGAATTATTGATGCATTCCATCTATTTGCTTCTCACCAAAAACCACTAAACAACTAAATGAATTTTGTACATGATATAAAATTATTGTTGATTTTTACATAAAAAAACACAAACATTGTTCATTGTGATCTTCATGCCCATTTTATCTAATCAACTTCAATTTGCACATTAATGCACATACCTTTGATCCTTCATACTTACCTAAATCATTTTTTTCCATAGTGCTCATGATCCTACATTTATTAAGATGTCCTCAACCACATCAAAAGGGTACCTTTATGACCAAACCCTATTTGAATTAAGCTTCGAGCACATTCAATAGCATGTATCCTTGTGTACCCAACCCACTCATTACAAATTTCAAAGGAGTTAAAGCCTACAAATAAGTTTCACATGTAGAAACAGCCAATCAGTTTCTGAACTTTTTTGCTTCATAATTAACCCACCTATGCACCACTATTGGGACACTAGTGCACAACTACACATTTGTCCATAAGTGCTCACAATTTTGAGAGCACAATTAGTAGCCCATCCTTAATTAGATATCAAAAAGCTACATTAATAGCTAAAACCCAAAAAATATTTTCAGATATCTGAATCACATACCAAAAGAAATTACTGGAATTCAATGTATAATTTAAACTATGATTACTAATACATTTCTCCAACCAATCTCCCTATGAGATGATCATCATCATTTGTTACATTTAACTTGCTTGATTTGCTTAATTTGTTCAGTTTAACTTGCTTGATACACAATATCTTTAATTCTACCTCAATGACTCGAAATGATTTCCCCCTTTATTTAACATTTAAATAGTTCCTACTTGAAAACGTGAAAATAAGCTCACACTAATTCATGTCTAGCATATGAAATATCCCTTGCTAGTATGTATCCAACTATAGAGTATCATTACTGTCCTTCACGGACCCAAAATCTCACCTCTATAAAAAAATATATATAATGCTAAAGCTAATTTTCTAGCTATTAGGATATCATAGAGATAACACGCCTGTCAAACAAAATAAACATATTATAATTTAAAACAAATCTTAATGTAAGTGAATTTATGTTTCCACTTTTGCATATTATTGATTTAAGAATAGATTAACACTTAAAAGCCAAGCATTTCCATAGATCACCACTTATGCAAAGTTAAAGAAAATTTTCAAAAATACTTGCATTTTATTAAAAATTTCGAATTACAGTCTCTTCAATACTAGTCAACTTTTAAGTTAGGCTCTTAAATTTAGAGCCTAAATAAGGCTTTTCAGTATAAGCTACTTCCTACTATGGCTCTTGATAGAGTCCTTGTCTCCTTGTCCCGCAGCTTGTGCAGCCTTTCTTGCAGCTTTTTCTTGAAGAACCTTTGCATCTCTGAACATAGGACAAGAACACCACAATCCAGAAGTGTAAATAAAATTTAATCATTCAGAAGGAAATGACAAGAGCATGCAAGAGATGTGTCTTTGTTCAAGTTTCGAGACAGTGAAAATAGGAACAGCAGAGTTGATTTGGCTATTATATCCTTACTAGTGCTGCCTTGTTAGGTAATATTCAATCCTCTTGTGCAATTCACAACTGCAATTTAAACTTTGTAATTGAATAGAAAATGTAAAATGAGATTGGGAAAGCCATCATGCTTCCATTCTTACTGCAATCACCTAATTTGAAAAAGAGTCATATGATAAAGAATCAACGAAATTTTAATAAGATACAAAACCTTTAGAGATATTACAGACTGAAATCCTCGCTCAACATCAGAAGACTACCGGAGAAAACCAAGAACTTGTTGGAACCTTCCACAAAACATCAGATTCTTGCTAAAACTTATTAATTAACCCCAACTGGTGCCCTATTCCACATTCCTCAACCAGCTGATACAGGAAGCTTTAAGATTCAGGATTTTCCTCATCAGACAATGGCAAATTCGTACAGTTATTTTCTGGCAACAAACATTTCGATTGGCTAGCCCAACTCAAATGTTCCATAATTCTAACTCTTAGGTTGGTTATATTATTAAGTTGGGTCCTATTGAGGTTTTTTTTATAATAAAGCTGAAATTGTAAAGCTGTGAGTTTCATAAATTTTGTAGTGCAGTTCAGTTAAAAGTTTAAACACTTACAATTAAAAAAGCTGATGGATTTATGAATACAATACTTTTATCTTCTATATTTTACACATCAAAAATTATTAAAAAAATATTTTCCCTTCAAAATTAATTTTTAAATTTTAAAACTAAATATTTGACAAGTAGCAAAAAGCATTCTTAGATTGGTAGAACAAATTCCAGCCCGACCCCTGATTAAGATTAAGAATAAAAATTGGAGAGGTTTATTTAAATTTTGTGGGAATCTAAATACAGAAGTTGAGTGGGAATGAAATTATGATAGATAACCTGTATTCATTTGAAATTTGTGAGAATGTATATGCAGAAGTTGGAAGGGGATGATTTTGTGATTAGGAAACCCTGGTGAATGATAAGAATTGGGTGGGATACATGGAAATTCCAGAATGTAAATGCAAGGTGCAGTAGTTGGGTAGGGAAATTTTTATGATCAGATAATTTGATAAAGCAGAGGTCCTATGAGAGGGGCTTAAGCACTTTTTTATTTTTTAAAAAGAAGAGGTCCCATGAATTAAATTTTCTTTGATCTGTAAGATTATTTTTATTTGGAAAGAGAAGATTCCAAATAATCTTGTAACTAAAGAAAATTTAATTCATGAAACCTTCTCTTCCTTTAAAAATAGTGCTTAAACCCTTCTCAGAAGACCCTACTTAACCAGATTTTTTTGATCATAAAATCATCCCCACCGAACTACTACAATATTTAAAATATTCCATAGATCAGACCCAATGCTTACCGTTCACCAAATTTTCCTAATCATAGAATCATCCCTTCCAACTTCTACACTTCGCTTGTACACTTACAATCTGACAAATTTCAAATGAACCCACTAGGTTACCTGATCATAAATTTCATTCCCACCCAAATGCTGCATTTACATTCTGACAAAACTCAAATAGACCGCCCAATTCTTATCCTTAACCCCGTTATCTGATCATAAAATCATTTCCACCCAACTTTTACCTGATCCCAACTTATACATTCCACCCAATTCTTCTCCCTAACTAACTAAATTCGCTCTCTAATTGATATCCAAAAAAATAAAACAAATTAAAAAAAAATCATACACATTAACCAGAGCAGGAAAATCAAAACCCAACCTTTCTCTTCTCTGCTCGGGTGTGAGAGTATCGTTCTGGCCAGACTTAGGGCCCTTCTTTGCATTCCGGGCCTGAGCACGCTCACGATCTTTATCCCTCTGGTTTCCACGTGACCTGCCGTTAAGGATTTGAAACCCTTTCCCAACAGAACAACCTAAAAACCACTACCCAAAAATATAATTCGCAGATTTTGAAATCACATTGAAACTAAATAATTAAATTTAATATACTTATAAAAGGATATGAGACATTCTCCCCCGGCCTGCTATTACGACTCTCAAAACCCTCAGAAATTTTAATTAGGGTTTGGTTTTCAATCCGCATCCAGCCAAGAACACTGAAATTATAAAAGTTCTGTAATTTGATTGAACAACACAAAAATACTTATTAAATTTTGAAAACCATTGCCAATCGAAATCTACACTCTCGTGAAATTACAGAGAGAAGTACATCATGTAATACTACTCATCCTTTCTAAACCATCAGAACTTAAAATCCTGTAGAGCATACCTGCGATTTCTGCTCCAATACAGATCTAGAGCTTACTTCCGTTTAAATCTGTGCCTGGTAATAGGGTGCACGAATTTTATAAACCAGAGAAATTCCAGAAGCTACAGGTCATAGATTTATTAAATTGTTTGGATAGCAATTTTGCGTCCGATGAACTTTCTGGAACGCGAATTTTCGAATATTGATTTGTTTGTGGCATTTATTTCTTATCCACATATATATATATATATATATATATATATATTAATATTTTAAAGATATTGTAAAACATAAAATTATTATACAGCGGTACTTCCACCTTTGAGAGGTACAATGGTTAAGGGGATAGTAAAATCTATATCAAATGATGATATTGTGGTATGATTATGGATTTCTATCCCTCTCTCTAACTCAAACACTCTCCCTATCCCTCTACCTTTTTATCACCTCATATTTTTTTATCGTTTTATCTCTTCATCTCCCCTCTCTCATCTCTCCTCTTCCTCTTTGTCTCTCCCTTCATATCTCTCTCAATCATACACATACTCTCTCCTTATTTTACCCTCCCTATTTTAATCCCTATCCATCTTTTCACCTATCTATCTCTCTTCACTCTTGCTATTATTACTAGCACTTGCACCAACGAGGTGCAATGTTTATGCGTTGCATGGTATTTGAGAAATACACTTGTATACAAATTTTTTAAAACTTAAACTTTTGGACATTTTGGAAAAGGGTAGTTATACTTTAAATTTAACAAAATTGAGTGCTACTATCCAAGATAAATTAACTAACATATCATCTAGATAAATTCAATTTAACATAGTATCCATTCTCTTGAAAGAATGGAGATTATAGCATTATTATCTAAAAACATAATAGATAATCCATTACTATGAGCAAGCAATGGAGATTATTATATGGGTATGATAATGTGCTAAGGAATTTTTTGTCAACCCTTAGAGTTCTTCAAATTGGCATAGATATAAATTGTTTAATATCCTAGATGGTTGAAGGGAGGAGAAAGCAAGTGTTTTCACCTTCTCCCTGTACTCCTATTTGTTCTTCTTCTCCATCTTGTGCTTTTTTTTTTTTTTTTTTTTTCTTCTTCTTCTTCTTCTTCTTCTTCTTCTTCTTCTTCCTCTTCCTCATCCTCTTCTTCCACCTCTTCTTCCTCGTCCTCTTCCTCTTCCTCTTCTTCTTTATCCTCGTCCTCCTCATCCTTCTTATGCTTCTCCTTCTCCTCCTCCTCTGCCTTCTTCCTCTTGTCTTTCTTCTTCCTCATCTTGTTTGTCATCTTCTTCCTCTTCTCCTTCATTGTCTTCTTATTCCTCCTTTCTTTCTTCTTCTTGCTCCTCTTCCTCCTCTCCTCCATCTTCATCTTGATCTCCATCTCCTCTTCCTCCTACTCCTCTTCTTCTTGTTCTTGTTCTTTTTCTTTTTCTCCTCCTCCTCCTCCTCCTTTTCCATCTTCTTCCCCTTCTCCTTCTTCTTCTGCTTCATCATCATCATATTCTTCTTCTTCTCCCCCTCCTCCTCCTCATCCATTATATCATCTGCTATAACGTGCCAAAGATTGATTCCAATGCACATCTCAAGTCCCTCAAATGTTGTGACCTAAAACAACCAAAAATCCTTCAAAGAGAGAAATTTAATATTTGTTTTCCAAGTTGAAGGAAATCAAATAATGCTATTGACATTACATATTGCTATCAATATTAAATTGTATGGTTTTTGAGACAAACTCATTGACCCATGTTTCATGAGTAGTGGTTCGCACAAACCTCTCACTCATGAGAATAAATTATACACTTAGCATTCATTTCAGGGAATGCTTACGTCAACCTTATTGATCTGTTTTATGAGTAGTAGCTCATGAAAACCTATCTCTTGCAACACTTAGCACTCATTACATCTAGGTGATGCTCACAAAAGCGGTGTATTGGACCTTGTTGGGCGGTCACCAATTCCAGTACTACTCTAACTCAAGCGTGCTTAACCTCTATGAGCACCACCTAGATACAACATGAATGGTAAGTGTACCATTTATTCTCATAAAAAGTGGGTTCTTATGAACCACTACTCATAATGAGTCAATGAATTTAAATCCAAAACTACACAATTGAATTCTTATAATAATATCATAATTTATCTTTTTGTACAATATTTCAAAACAGGGCCTGTACCGAAACCCATCTTAGCATTAAAGCTTGTTATATCTATGGAGTTTGGATTTAATCTGTTATACAAGTATTTGGGTTCTTCTTGAATCTCTCCAAATAAATTCCTAGAACTAGTTTCATAGCTCAAGACCAAAAACAAGGAGAACAATAAAAATTTATAAAATCATATATCTTCTTTTATACAGGTTCTCTAAATAAGACTCACTCATGAGAATACAAGATACAAACTAAAGAATGCATTTGATATTTAGGTGGACAACATCTCTTAGATCATTCACTTTTTTACCAAGAGTGGGACAGGGCCACATTAATCCCATGATGCAACTTGCCTGGAAGCTTGTCTCAGATGGATTCATCATCACTTTCCTCAACTCCAACAGCAATCACAACCGCATACTCAAAGCCAACACTGTAAATTACTTGCATGATAACATCCGAATGATATCCATTCCCTTTGAATTCCCAACTATGGATACTGAGGAAGGCATTGCAAATGGTATGGAGGCATTGGAACAGGGCATGGGGCCTTCTGTTATTGATAAAGTCATTCAGGAAATAAACGCCAGGGCAGAAGAAAACAAGCTCGCCTACATAATTGCAGATGTCTGGATGTGCTTTGGCTTAATCCAGTAGCCATGCTCCACAATGTTTCCCTCGCCTTTTTTTACAGTGGTTGTGTTGCACTCTTCGCCATGCGCCACATCAATGCTAATCTACTCTTGCTTGGCATCCTTCCTTTTGATGGTACTCTATTACTTTTCTATTTCTTAATCTGACTGAGAATTTTTACTTTTTAATTTCAATTAACCTATCTTATTTTGTTTTCCTGGTGTTTTCTATTGAAGGAATTCCGAAGGAAGATAAACCAAAACAATATCTTTGTAATTAAGCAATCAACTGTAAAAACTAAAATAACAGATTAGATGATCACAACATAGGGAGAAAGAACAATAGCAATCATAATCATTGAAGAAAAAAATAGTGGCTACTCTGTTTTTAGAATGGAAAACCCAGAATTTTATTGTAGCATTGAAAAATTATAGAACCAAGTCTCCTTTCAAAGGAATTGCTGATAAAAACTATTCATTAAAAAAAACTTACTGCTATTAACTTCATCTTTATTTCAGTTACTATGAGCTTAGGCAATTTGTATGGTTTTAAACAACTAATTTGTTACATTTTTTTTTGGAGAGAACTGATTATTGAACTATCTTAAACTGACCTAATCTTATCTTCAAACTACGCATGAATAAGTTCATGCTTTATTTGCATTGAACTACATTTTACAAATTAAAAACTAGACAAAAACAAATCGCATGAACATGCTTTATTCAACTGTCTAATATGCATGGTGGTGGAAGTGGGGACAAACGGTGTTCAAAATAGTTTTCGAGTCCATTTTTAGTTGCATAAATTTCATTTCCATCGCAACATCAGTCATCTTCTACATCTATAACAAGCTGGAGTTTATTGATAAGAGTATTTCATTTGAATGAGGTGGGAAGCCAAATCAAAACTAAATAATCACAGTATGCTGCAACATACAGATTACAATTTATTGACTGAAAAATTGTTGATATAAATATTTTATGCTACCACATACAAGTAATAAACTATATGCATGTTTTCGGGCATATCATGGCAGTAGGGTTTGTGCACCCCGACTGTTGGGTGTTTAGAGAATGCTTCCTCTCACATATTAGGGTTTCATTTTTCTTTTTGGTTGTTTATTTTTTTTCACTCTCTTACAGTTACATTAGGGCTTTGTTCTTCTTCCTATGTTTATTTCCACATTTTGCATACATGTCTACCAGGGCACTTCCAACTACAACATCTGACAAAAGCTCTCTACCCTATATGCTTTGATGGATGTCCATGAGCATTCATTTCCTTTCAGCTCTTTACGCTATCCTCATCTGCTGCATGTGACACAATGTTTAGTTGACAAGATTCTTTTGTGGCTTTCAAACAAGCAAGCTCCTGTTCAAGTCTTTCAATGTAAAAATACGTTGAACCTGCATAATATGAATCTAGCGAAGAAAAGAAGTAAGATTTGCAGATATAAAGGAGAAGAAAATAGAAAATGAAATTCAATTTTATGCATGGATTAAATACAAAATTAACCATGGCATAAATTGAAATTGTTGTGAAAATCAGAACAATTTCAAAATAAGAATAAAATGTTAAACAAAGCTCCTCTTTAGGTACTTTAAAAATTAATTAAGAAAAATTGAAAGAATTACAAAGCATTGTCACATGACCTGCCCAGCACCTTGACGGCCGCCCAGAATACGAGCCTCAGAAAAGCTTCACTTCTGTACAAAACAAGCGACATGATATTCCCCACTGAGAACAGAGCAGCTTCTTTTTCCGCATATGGAAAATGACTAGTGGTAGCCATGACCAGAGCAGAAACATTCAAAGAAAAACTAATGATGAATAACCATTTTGGTCTCGCTAGCTTGAGGAAATTGGAAAGACCAATGCTTCGTCGGAGCAGCTATGGGTGTCATTTTCTATCCAGTTTCGATAACAAACGGGATTCCTCGCCTCTTCCGTAAAGGGACTATGTTTCTCGAGCACAACCCCATTTTTTTTTAATAGAATAGTTATTCCATTTTCCATAACCGAACCGACTTCCTCCATGTCTTCCATATAGTTATGGCAGGGAGAGATAACCAGGATACGTCTTTCCTTTTTCTGGTACTTAATGAAGAGATAACCAAGTAAATTCAAAGGGTTTTGTAAATTGCCTTAACTGTGCTGCATGTGTTACAAACTTACAAAGGAATATCAAGTATATGTTCAAAAGTATTTTATTGCAACTTAAAAGTATTTTTAGTAGATTATCTAGTAGTATTTTACTGCAACTTAAAAGTATTTTTAGCAAATTATCCAGGAGTACTGGCACTATTACATGGATTGATATGCCAAGCAATGAGCACCAGATTGAAGTAAGAATGGCCATTAACGGTGAACCAAACTCCTTTCCTAATGTAGGGAGCTCTTCTGAACAGAATTCGTACAATCCCACTTCATTACTTGGCAATCTGTTCATACGCAGGCTGGGCCATGTCGAAATCATGCAGTGGAGGATTGGACCACCCTCCATTGTCACTGGACAGGCATTGTTTGGCGGGCACAAGTTGGTTGTGGTGATCCTGATCGTTCTGGGCAGACACCACTGTGGATTATCGTTGCATTTCATTTCGGAGCACGCCCTGCAGGTGAGCTGTACAAATTGCTATACCCACATGCCCACCTGCACAAAAACTCATTTAGTCAACACAACTACTTCAAGTACCTAAATTTAAAGAACTTATAAATACTAATAATGGAGTAACATACCCATTGTGCCAGAAGCATCACTACCTCTGTAAAAAGTAGTAGTAAACCCCCACTAAGCAAGCACCAAGAAGATTGCCTCAATCAAGGCACCCTCAATTCAATCAACGTCCACTATAGCAATACACCAGTGCAACAGTACGTATTGTCACTGTCGTTTATCTTCTTTAGCAATAGAAATCCTCATCTTCGTATGCCTCTCCAGGCTGGTTATGGGAGGAATAATAATGCCTTTTCTTCAAACCGTTTTATATTTAAACTTAAAACCATTTTCTATTCAAGACTTTATCACATTTCATGCTAAAGAATTTCTCCTTAAATTTTCTAATTTAATACTAACTAATTTCTCCCTGAATTTTTTAAGAATACGAGGCGGTTTCCTGAATTTAGTCATATGTTTTATTAAACTATTTTTTTCAGTTGTAAGACAAGTTTTTGATCAGTTCTTTTCCGATGTCTGACAATTTTTCGGCATATGACAATTTTCTGTCAGTAGGCAACGCCCACAATGAAAAGCCTATCGGCTTAATTAGACTCAATCTAAAAAACTTATATGTACACTCAATCCAAAGTTGAACAATGGAAGTTATTATCCTTCTCAAAACTCACCTACAGCTATATGCCACTACACCGTCACAAAAAAAATCATAAAACACGAAATCAATGAGAATAAAAAATCATATTTTTTTATATTAATGTAATAGATTTGTATAACACATGAAATAATTAAAGTATTATAATTCTCGATTTGATTTGTTGAAACATAAACTGACTCTAATTTAATTTGTTGGAACATAAACTAACTATATTCATGAACTTCTATTATGACAAAAAACAACATAAATTCTTAAAATCAAAAGAAAAATTCATAAATCCAAAACTAGTAAAATTATTTATTATATCTAAATTTTCTATTTAGATTATAGTGTTAAATATCAATTATGAATCTGTACATGATTTTAACAATGATTTTGGCCTTGCAAATAAATTATTTAACTATCACTAGTTTTAAGCAGAATTTATAAAACTTCACATATAAAACCCAAAAAAAACTTTCAACTTTTTTACTTAAAAAATCTAAACCTAAAAACCTTGAAATTGCTATCCAAGGAAAAAACCAAGAATACAAATGCATCGATATCTCTTTCCTATCATTTTTGTTTGAACATGCCAAGAACTTTTTTGATAATAATGTAGTCCTCACATAATGGGTTTCCATGTTGACTCATTATTTAAAATCTTTTGAGAAAATATTATAATCTAATTTTCTTTCAGTAATATATTAAAAAATCAAATCATTTTTTAATTGTTAGTTTCTTACAACATCAAAATTTAATTCAATAGTATAATACCAAGTGCCACGTAATGGCTAGTATTTTTGCCTTTAGTTGTAATTTTAATTGTATTAGCATATAATTTTTAAAAATTTAAACTAAATTATTATTTAAATTTATTTAATATATTATTAGGTTAGGTTAAATATTTAGTTTATAGTTATGTTAAAGTTCAATTAGAAATATAATATAATTTAGATGTTAGCCATCCAAAATAGGATGGACATATATTGATTTGCATTGAGCTCACCAACTAATTAAAATTTTAATATATATATATATATTTAATTTAGTTTAAAATATAAATATGATAAATGAATGAATTCATAAATATAATAATATTATTATATTTAAAATAATAAAGAGGTAATATAATTGACTTAATTTTATATATTTGATATTAAAATATAAAAAATAATAATAATATATAATTTGATATTAACTATTATTTTAATAATAAAAATTCTAATAAGAAAATTAATATAATTATAATATAAAAATTATAATTAATTTATAAAAAAATTAATTAAAATAAACTAAAATACAAAATAACATACTCTTTATTCTTTTATTTTAAAAAAATAATGGAGCATGTCTTCATGTTAATATGGCTTATAAAGTGGAGAAAAAAATAATCATTCCTAAAAATCCATGTATAACACTTCAAAATTATTAATGAGGACAAATATTATTTAGAATTTAAAAACTTAAATAAGATGCATGTAAACTTTAGAGTAGTAAAATAAATTTGAAAAATAAAAAAATAACTTATTATCATTGGTTCATATGATTGTTTTTAATAACTAGTTAACTAGTAGAATCCAAAATTCATTACAATAGTATTATGCCTTAAGGGCAAGTACTAATAAAGACTTATATTTTTTTATCTTCCCTTGGTTAATTATTATTACAAAATAGGATTTCACAAATCTCTTAATAAATTCTCTTAAATTCTAAAAATTAATATAATAATACACATATGTCAACTAGTTATTTAAATAATTTCATTAAATAATATACTAAAAGAAAGATTCTCCTTTGTTTTCTTTTATTCAAATTTATATTCTCACCCACTATTCTAGTTTTCCTTTGCTTCTCTATGTGATTATTATTATTCTTTATGAAGTCATCCAAATAGATTTAATGTTACGTTTTGAATGCCTTTTGTTTTCTAAATAACTTGAAACATGAATACTTTATTGGTTAGAGATTAATTAGTGGCAATCAAAGCATCCTATTTCATTATTTAAAGTATGAAGACTGAAATCTTATGGGTATGTGTAGGATCATGGTATGCCAAAAAGTGGCGATGTGAAAAAAACTTATTTTCACTCGTCCAAAAGCGCATAAATGCATATGTTGACTTTTTAGTAGGCCTGGGTGTCAGTACACTTGGCCAAGCCAAAATCCAAAGCAAAAGACCTAATCAGATATCTGATATTTACCAGTAAATATATAACTCTATACCCAGCCACATTCAACATTTTTTCATTGTGAAAACATGACTGCAGCTCGGGTTATCGGATATCGTCTTTCAAATCCCCTATCTGATTTTGCTTAAATCACTAGGTATGTGAAAGCTTCTAATTTTTATTGTTTTTATTATTTTTAAATAGAAATTTATAGTTTTTTATATAAAAATTAGGGTAGCAATGAGTTTTTTTATTATTTTTTAAAATTCATTGTAATTATCTATTTATTTTTTCATTGTTATCAAACATGGAATCAGAAAACCCTCCTAATGATTTTGCAAACAATCTAGAACCACCTCCCAACAATCCCCCACCTCCAGAAGATGTACCTTTCACAAACCCTCACCATTTAGAAGATCTAATAAGAGATAATCAAAATGAACTTAGAGGATTTCAAACCACCTATGCCAATATCCGCACATTGTGCCCCATGTTTACGACATTGAACTCAATTATTGAAAACATGGAGAAACTTACACAGCAACATAGTGTTGCACTTCTTTGGCGCGATTTCATGCACGCCCAGTTTGACGATGGGCTTGATTGTGATCAAGTCATGAACCTAAATATAAAAAAATATGACATAGCTAATCTTTTTGTGGATCCTAAAACTAGTATAAAAGTAGACCATAAAAAAACCAAGTTGTCAATTAAATGGTGCACAAATAGTGCAATACGTGACAACTTTTGGGACCATTAGTGGATGGTTTTTGATAGACCACCTCACAACAATTTGGATGTCCCATTTTATTTTATTAAAAAATTATATGTTGAATTTGTGCTCAATCACAAGGTGAATTATTGGAGTATGAGACCGAACCAGGGTGTAGGTTTAGGCACTCCTCAAGATAGGCCATGGGCACAACGGGTGAAATCCTGCACATATGTCCTCCCTCCCAAGATTCTACCACCTCCCACAGTGCAGCATCCTGATATTATTGCTGAGGTAGGCTCATAGACTATTCGAGCCATTCACACCTTAAGTGATCTACTGGTTACGCAGAGCACAACATTTTTGCCTCCTCGTCCTGATGCTTTTGGAGCTTCCACATCATCCACAAGCTCACATGTTTGTGTGCCCCACACTTGCATTATATGCAAGAATCTGTGCTTAGGCCCCCTGACTGATAGTGATGCATATAATTTCATCTTTGATGTGGACGATTCTACACAGCACACTAAAGGCACTGAAGCAGCTCATGGAGATGTGCATCAAGAGCCTACAGAGCCATGGACTCCCACTATTATAGTAAGGGTAAATAGTTCACTTTTTACATTGTATTTAAATTGTATTGTTTGTATTTTTAGTAGAATTTTCTTATAATAATTTCCCACTTATGTCTTTTTATGTGTTACATTTATTTTCAGTTGATGACAGAGGAGGAGATGGCACAGGTGGAAGGGTCCACGCTTTCGGCCATATCATTTGGTCTTGACACTTCCACGGTACATATGTTTTAATGTACTCATTGGTTTCCTGTTAAATTATGATAATAGTATATGTACATTATTTTCTATTTTTTATGATCATCTTTTACATACTAATGTAGGTGTCACCAGTTGCCATCGAGGGGCAATGTGAGGGGGTGCAGGTGTCAGCCATTGATAAAGGAAAGGTAATTAAGTAATTTAGTTTGTTTATGCATACATGTATACTTGTCAGTTGTGCGTACTCATTTTTAATTTACATGGTTTATTTGACAGAGAGTGGCATGTGATGATGTCGTGAGACCCTATTGTCACGATAGAGTCACAAGCATATCCATTCGCAGTGATATCCCCATGGTACGTACATTTCTAAAGTTATTTGTGTGTATTTTACTATAAAGTATATATAATATGGTCAAGTTATGATAGTATGAAGTATCTGTTTGACTTTTGTAGGTCACTCCTAGTTTAAGGGAGCTAGAATGTCAAGGGTTTGTATCGCTAATGACTCAACCAACAATCCCTGAAGAAAGTTCAACACAGGTAAGTTTTAATATTAATTCAGTTATTTTGTAAACATATATTTTCTACCAAGTATTTAACATTAAATAGTATAACTCGTAGATCAATCTCATGTTCGAAAACATATACAGGTGGCATTGTTCCTGCGCTACCAATGACATATATTAGGTCTCCTATCCACGGGAGGAGACAAAGAGGCGAGGTATATGAGAGTTCAATTTTAGTTTAAATTTTATTTATTATTGTTAAGTATGATTCTAAATTGTAATCTAACTTGGGGTTTCACTTTTGTGTTTGAATGCAAGATCCATTAGAGTCAAAGAGTACTTCAAAGAGGCTGCATTTTGATGATCCACCAGCCGAATAGGATGTCCTAGAAACTTTTGTAGTTGAACTTCTTAGTTTGAGATGTTCATATGACACATTTTGAGATGGCGTATGCCACATTGTATCTAGATATGTTGACATGTAAATATGTACATAATTATTGTTCATTTTGATATATATGAAACTTGATATTCGATCCAATTTGTTAATTGTGTGTTCATTTATTCATTGTTAGTATGTAAATATTCTTGTGTGTATGTACTCATGTGTACAATTTATGCCTTAAGTATATTCATGTATATTCAAGTACATTCTTCATAACCTAAATTCACGTGTATGGGCTACGTGCATGACTTAAGTGAATTCATGTTGTATGCTTTATAAAATATGTGCTACATGTATGGGTATGTGCAAGATCATGGTATGCCGAAAAGTGGTGATGTGAAAAAAACCAATTTTCACTTGTCCAAAAGTGCACAAATAGATTTGTTGACTTTTTAGTAGGCCTGGGTGTCAGTACACCTAGCCAAGCCAAAAGCCAAAGCTAAAGGGCAAATCAGATATCCGATAATATCGGATATTCAATATTTGCCAGTAATTATATATTACTGTACCCAGCCACATTCAACATTTTTTCATTGTAAAAATGTTGAACCCAGCTAGGGTATCGGATATCTATTCCCAAATCCCCTATCTGATTTCTTCTAAATTGCCAGGTAAGTGAAAGCTTGTAATTTTTAATTTTTTTAATTATTTTTATTATTTTTAAATAGAAATATATAGTTTTTAATATAAAAATTAGGGTAGCAATGATTTTTTGTATTGTTTTTTAAATTTCATTGTAAATATCTATTTGTTTTTTCATTGTTATTAGACATGGAATCAGAAAACCCTCCTAATGATCCCGCAAACAATCCAGAACCACCTCCCAACAATCCCCCACCTCCAAAAGACGTACCTATCACAAACCCTCACCGTTTAGAAGATCTAATAGGAGATAATCTAAATGAACTTAGAGGATTTCAAGCCACCTATGCCAATATCCCCACATTGCACCCCATGTTTAAGACATTGAACTCAATAATTGAAAACATGGAGAAACTGACACAACAACATAATGTTGCACTTCTTTGGCGTGATACCATGCACGCCCAGTTTGACGATGGGCTTGATTATGATCAAGTCATGAACCTATATATAAAAAAAATGACATAGCTAATCTTTTTGTTGATCCTAAAACCGGTCTAAAAGTAGACAATAAAAAAAACTAAGTTGTCAATTAAATGGTGCACAAATAGTGTAATACGTGATAACTTTTGGGACTGTTGGTGGATGGCTTTTGATAGACCACCTCACAACAATTTGGATGTCCCATTTTATTTTCTTAGATAATTGTATGCTAAATTTATGATTAGTCACAAGGTGAATTATTGGAGTATGAGACTGAACCAGGGTGTAGGTTTAGGTGCTCCGCAAGAAAGGCCATGGGCACAATGGGTGAAATCTCGCACATATGTCCCCCCTCTTGAGATTTCACCACCTCCCACAGTGCAGCATCCAAACATTATTGTTGAGGCCGGCTCACAGACTATTCAAGCCATTCGCACATTGAGTGATCTACTAGTTACGTAGAGTACAACATTGTTGCCTCATCATCCTGATGCTTTTGGCACTTCCATGAGCTCACATGTTTGTGTGGCCCACACTTGTGTTATATGCAAGAATATGTGTCTTGGTCCCCTGACTGATAGTGATACATATAATTTCAGCTTCGATGCAGATGATTCTACATAGCACACTACAGGCACTAAAGCAGCTCGTGGAGATGTGCATCAGGAGCCTACAGTGCTATGGACTCCCACTATTATGGTAAGGGTAAACCATTCACTTTTTACATTGTTTTTAAATTTTATCATTCGTATTTTTAGTAGAATTTCCTTATAATAATTTCCCACTTATGTCTTTTTATGTGTTACATTTATGTTTAGTTAATGATAGAGGAGGAGATGGCACAGGTGGAGGGGTCCACACTTTCAGCCATATCATTTGGTCTTGACTCTTCTACGGTACTTATGTTTTAATGTACTCATCGGTTTCCTTTTAAATTATGATAATAGTATATGTACATTATTTTCTAATTTTTATGATCATCTTTTACATACTGATGCAGCTATCACCAATTGCCACTAGGGGGCAATGTGAGCAAGTGTAGGTGTCAGTTGTTGATAAAGGAAAGGTATTTAATTAATTTAGTTTGATTATGAATACATGTATACTTGTCAATTATGCGTACTCATTTTTAATTTACATGGTTTATTTGACAGAGAGTGCTATGTGATGATGTTGTGAGACCCTATCATCATGATAGAGTCACGAGCATATCCATTCAGAGTGATAGCCCCACGTTACGATAGAGTCACAAGCATATCCATTTGGAGTGATAGCGTTAGGACCCCTAGGAAGTCCCCATGACCCCTTCTGACACATTTGAAGGCTCAAGTGTGTCTGAAAGGGTCGTAGGACCCCTTGGGACACACTTCAGTTCCAATGTGTCCATAGGGGTCATGGGGACTTCCTAGGGGTCCTAACGCATGACAAGACATACTAGGGCCCCTAGGAAGTCCCCATGACCCCTTTTGAAACATTTGAATTCTCAAGTGTGTTCGAAGGCATCGTAGGACCCCTTAAGAAACACTTGAGCATTCCAATGTGTCCATAGGGGTCATGTGGACTTCCTAGGGGCCCTAACGCATGATAAGGCATACTAGGACCACTAGGAAGTCCCCATGACCCCTTTTGACACAATTAAATTCTCAAGCATGTCGGAGGGGGTCGTAGGACCCCATAGGACACACTTGAGCATTCCAATGTGTCTATAGGGGTCATGGGGGCTTCCTAGGGGTCCTAACACATGATAAGGCGTACTAAGGCCCCTGGGAAGTCCCCATGACCCCTTTTGACACATTTCAATGCTCAACTATGTCCAAAAGGGTTTTAGCACCCCTTAGGACACACTTGAGCATTCCAATGTGTCCATAGGGGTCATGGGGACTTTGTAGGGGCCCTAATGCATGATAAGGCATACTAGGACCCCTACGGAGTCCCCATGACCCATTTTGACATATTTGAATGCTCAAGTCTGTTGGAAGGGATCATAGGACCCCCTAGGACACACTTGAGCATTCCAATGTGTCCATAGAGGTCATGGGGGCTTCCTAGGGGTCCTAACGCGTGATTAGAAGTACTAGAGCCCCTAGAAAGTCCCCATTACCCCTTTTGACACATTTGAATACTAAATTGTGTCTGAAGGGGTCGTAAGACCCCTTAGGACACTCTTGAGCATTCCAAAGTGTCCATAGGGGTCATGGGGGCTTCCTAGGGGTCCTATTGAGTGATAAGGCCTACTAGGGCCCCTAGGAAGTCCCCATGGACCCTTTTGACACATTTAAATGCTCAAGTGTGGTGGAAGGGGTCGTAGCACCTCTCAGGACACACTTGAGCATTCCAATGTGTCCATAGGAGTTATGGGGGCTTCCTAGGGGTCCTAATGCATGATAAGGCATACTAGGACCCTTAGGAAGTCCCCATGACCCTTTTTGACACATTTGAATGCTCAAGTGTGTTCGAAGGGGTCATAGGAGCCCTTAGGATAGACTTGATGATTCCAATGTGTCCATAGGGGTCATGGGAGCTTCGTAGGGGTCCTAACATGTGATAATGTGTACTAGGGCCCCTGGGAAGTCCCCATGACCCATTTTGACACATTTGAATGCTCAAGTTTTTCTGAAGGGGTCGTAGGACCCCTTAGGACACACTTGAGCATTCCAATGTGTCCATAGGGGTCATAGGGGCTTCCTAGGGGTCCTAACACATGATAAAGCATACTAAGGCATCTAGGAAGTCCCCATGACCCCTTTTGACACATTTGAATGCTCAAGTGTTTCGAAAGGGGTCATAGGACCCCTTAGGACACACTTGAGCATTCCAATGTGTCCATAGGGGTTATGGGGGCTTCCTAGGAGTTCTAACGCATGATAAGGTATACTAGGACCCCTAGGAAGTCCCCATGACCCCTTTTGACACATTTGAATGCTTAAGTTTGTTTGAAGGGGTCGTAGGACCCCTTACGACACACTTGAGCAATCCAATGTGTCCATAGGGGTCATGCGGACTTCCTAGGGGTCCTAATGTGTGATAAGGTGTACTGGGACAACTAGGAAATCTCCATGACCCCTTTTGACACATTTGAATGCTCAAATCTATTTGGAGGGGTCATAGGACCCCTTAGGACACACTTGAGCATTCTAATATATCCATAGGGGTCATGGGGACTTCGTAGGGGCCCTAACACATGATAAGGTTTACTAGGACCCCTAGGAAGTCTCCATGACCCCTTTTGACACATTTGAATGCTCAAGTGTGTCCAAAGGGGTCGTAGGTCCCCTTAGGACACACTTGAGCATTCAAATGTATCCATAGGGGTCATGGGGACTTCCTAGGGGTCCTAACACGTGATAAGGTGTATTACGACCCCTAGGAAGACCTAATGACCAATTTTGACACATTTAAATGCTCAAGTGTATCAGAAGGTGTTGTAGGACCCCTTAGGACACACTTGAGCATTTCAGTGTGTCCATAGAGGTCATGGGGTCTTCCTAGGGGTCCTAACACATGATGAGGTGTACTAGGACCCCTAGGAAGTCCCCATGACCCCTTTTGACACATTCGAATGCTTAAGTGTGTTTGAAGGGGTTGTAGGACCCTTTAAGAAACACTTGAGCATTCCAATGTGTCCATAGGGGTCATGAGGACTTCCTAGGGGTCCTAACACATGATAAGGAATACTAGGACCCCTAAGAAGTCCCCATGACCCCCTTTGACACATTTGAATGCTCAAGTGTGTTCGGAGGGGTCGTCAAACCCTTAAGCAACATTTGAGCATTCTAATGTGACCATAGGGGTCATGAAGACTTCCTAGGGGTACTAACATGTGATATGGCATACTAGGACCCCTAGGAAGTCCCCATGACCCCTTTTGAGACATTTGAATGCTCATGTGTGTTTGAAGGGGTCGTAGGACCTCTTAAGACACATTTGAGCATTCCAATGTGTCCATAGGGTTCATGAAGACTTCCTATAGGTCCTAACATGTGATACGACATACTAGGACACCTAGGAAGTCCCCATGACCCCTTTTGACACATTTGAATGCTCAAGTGTTTTCGAAGGGGTCATAGGACCTCTGAAGATACATTTGGGCATTCCAATGTGTCCATAGGGGTCATGAGGACTTCCTAAGGGTCCTAACACATGATATGGCATACTAGGACCGATAGGAAGTCCCCATGACCCCTTTTGACACATTTGAATGCTCAAGTGTGTCCAAAGGGGTCGTAGGATCACTTGGGACACATTTGAGCATTTGAATGTGTCTATAGGGGTTATGAAGATTTCCTAGGGGTCCTAGCATGTGATAAGGCATACTAGGAACCCTAAGAAATCCCCATGACCCCTTTTGACACATTTGAATGCTCAAGTGTGTCCAAATGGGTCGTAGGACCCCTTGGGACACATTTGAGCATTCAAATGTGTCCATAGGGGTCATGAGGACTTCCTAGGGGTCATAAGGCATGAAAAGGTGTCCTAGGACCCTTAGGAAGTTCGCATGACCCCTTTTGACACATTGAATGCTCAAGTGTGTCTGAAGGGGTTGTAGGACCCCTTAAGACACATTTGAGCATTCCAATGTGTCCATAGGGGTCATGAGGACTTCTTAGGGATCCTAACACGTGATATGGCCTATTAGGACCCTTACAAAGTCCCCATGACCCTTTTTGACACATTTTAATGCTTAGGTGTTTTTGAAGGGGTCGTAGGACCCCTTAAGACATACTTGAGCATTCTAATGTGTCCATAGGGGTCATGACGACTTCCTAGTGGTCCTAATGTGTGATAAGGCGTACTGGGACCCCTAGGAAGTCCCCATGACCCCTTTAGATACATTTTAAGGCTGAAGTGTGTCCAAAGGGGTCATAGGACCCCTTGGGACACATTTGAGCATTCCAATGTGTCCATAGGGGTCATGAGGACTTCCTAGGTGTCCTAACGCATGATATGGCATACTAGGACCCCTACGAAGTCCCCATGACCCCTTTTGACATATTTAAATGCTCAAGTGTGTTCAAAGGGGTTGTAGGACCCCTTAAGACACATTTGAGCATTCTAATGTGTCCATAGGGGTCATGAGGACTTCCTAGGGGTCCTAACGTGTGATATGGCATACTAAGATGCCTAGGAAGTCCCCATGACCCATTTTGACACATTTGACTGCTTAAGTATGTCCGTAGTGGTTGTAGGACCCCTTAAAACACATTTGAGCATTCCTATGTGTCCATAGGGGTGATGAGGACTTCCTAGGGGTCCTAACGCGTGATATGGCATACTAGGACCCCTAGGAAGTCCCCATAACACTTTTTGACATATTTGAATGCTCAAGTGTGTTCGAAGGGGTTGTAGGACCCCTTCGGATACATTTGAGTATTCAAATGTGTCCATCGGGGTCATGAGGATTTCCTAGGGGTCCTAACACGTGATAAGGCGTACTTAGACCCCTAGGAAGTCCCCATGACCTCTTTTGACATATTTAAATGCTTAATTGTGTCCGAAGGGGTTGTAAGACCCCTTGCAACACACTTCAGCATTGCAATATGTCCATAGGGGTCATGAGGACTTCCTAGAGGTCCTAACACATGATAAAGCGTACTAGGACCCCTAGGAAGTTTCTATTACCCATTTTGACACATTTGAATGCCCATGTGTGTCTGAAGGGGTCATAAGACCCCTTAAGACACATTTGAGCATTCCAATGTGTCCATAGGAGTCATGAGGACTTCCTAGGGGTCCTAATGTGTGATATGGCGTACTAGGACCCCTAGGAAGTCTCCATGACCCATTTTGACAAATTTGAATGCACAATTGTGTTCGAAAGTGTTGTAGGACCCCTTGGGACATATTTGAGCATTCAAATATGTCCATACAGGTTATGAAGATTTCCTAGGGGTCCTAACGTGTGATAACGCATACTAGCACCTCTAGGAACTTCCCATGACACCTTTTGACACATTTGAATGCTCAAGTGTGTCCGAAGGTGTCATAGGACCCCTTGGGACACATTTGAGCATTCAAATGTATCAATAAAGGTCATGAGGATTTCCTAGGAGTCCTAATGTATGATAAGGCATACTAGGACACTTATGAAGCACCCATGACCCCTTTTGACACATTTGAATACTCAAATGTGTTGGAAGGGGTTGTAGGACCCCTTAGGAAACACTTGAGCATTCCAATGTCTCCATAGGGGTCATGGGGGCTTCCTAGGTGTCCTAATACATGATAAGGCATACTAGGACCCCTAGGAAGTCCCCATGATCCCTTTTGACACATTTGAATGCTTAAGTATGTCCGTAGGGGTCATAGGACCCATTAAGACACAATTAAGCATTCCAATGTGTTCATAGGGGTCATGAGGAGTTCCTAGGGGTCCTAATGCATGAAAACACATACCGGGAACCCTAGGAAGTTCCCATGACTTATTTTGATAGATTTTAAATCTCAAGTGTGTTTGTAGGGGTCGTAGGACTCCTTAAGAATTATTTGAGCATTCCAATGTGTCCATAGGGGTCATGAGGACTTCTTAGAGGTTCTAACACATGATATGGCATACTACGACTCCTAAGAAGTCCCCATGACACCTTTTAACACATTTGAATGTTTAATTATTTTTGGAGGGGTCGTAGGACCCCTTAAGACACACTTGAGCATTCCAATGTGTCCATAGGGGTCATGAGGACCTCCTAGGGGTCCTAACGCATGATAAGGCATACTACAACCCCTAGGAAGTCCCCATAACCCCTTTTAACACATTTTAATTTTCAAGTGTATTTGAAAGGTTTGTAGGACCCCTTAAAAAACATTTGAGCATTCCAATGTGTCCATAGGGGTCATGAGGACTTCCTAGGGGTCCTAATGTGTGATATGGCATACTAGGACCTCTAGGATGTCCCCATTGCCCATTTTGACACATTTGAATTGCCAAGTGTGTCCGAATGGGCTGTAGGACCCCTTAAGACACATTTGAGCATTCCAATGTGTCCATAGGGGTCATGAGGACTTCTTAGGGGTCTTAACATGTGATATGGTGTACTAGGACCCCTAGCAAGTCCCGATGACCCCTTTTGACACATTTGAATGCTTACATATGTTTGAAGGGGTCGTAGGACCCCGTAAGACATATTTGAGCATTTCAATGTGTCCATAGGGGTCATGAGGACTTCCTAAGGGTCCTAACGCATGATATGGTGTACTAGGACCCCTAGGAAGTCCCCATGACTCCTTTTGACACATTTGAATGCTCAAGTGTGTCCGAAGGGGTTGTAGGACCCCTTGAGACACATTTGAGTATTCAAATGTGTCCATAGGGGTCATGAGGATTTTCTAGGGGTCCTATGTGTGATAACATGTACTAGGACCCCTAGGAAGTCCCCATGACCCCTTTTGATGCATTTGAATGCTTAAGTGTGTCCAAAGGGGTCGTAGGAACCCTTACAACACACTTGAGCATTCGAATGTGTCCATAGGGGCATGAGGAACTCTTAGGGGTCCTAACACGTTATAAGGCATACTAGGACCCTTAGGAAGTCCCCATGACCTTTTTTGACACATTTGAATGCTGAAGTGTGTCCAAAGGGGTCGTAAGACCCCTTAAACATATTTGAGCATTCCAATGTGTCTATAAGGGTCATGAGGACTTCCTAGGGGTCGTAACATGTGCTATGTCATACTAGGACCTCTAGAAAGTCCCCATGACCTATTTTGACATGTTTGAATGCTCAAGTGTGTCCAATGGGGTCGTAGGACCCGTTGGGACACACTTGACCATTCAATTGTGTCCATAGGGGTCATAAAAATTTTCTAAGTGTCCTAACTCATGATAAGGTGTACTAGGACCCCTAGGAATTCCCCTTGATCCCTTTTGACACATTTGAATGCTCAAGTGTGTCCGAAGGGGTAGTAGGACCCATTAGGAAACATTTGAGCATTCTAATGTGTCCATAGGGGTCATGGAGACTTTGTAGGGATCCTAACCTGTGATAAGATGTACTAGGGCCCCTACGAAGTCCACATGACCCTTTTTGACATATTTGAATGCTTAAGTGTGTCTGAAGGGATTGTAGGACCCCTTAAGACACACTTAAGAATTCCAATGTGTCCATAGGGGTCATGAGGACTTCCTAGGGGTCCTAATGCGTGATAAAGTGTACTAGGACTCCTAGGAAGTCCCCATGACCCATTTTGAGACATTTGAATGCTCAACTGTGTCCGAAGGGGTTGTAGGACCACTGTGGGACACATTTGAGCATTCAAATGTGTCCACAGGGGTCATGAAAATTTCCTAGAGGTCGTCACACATGATAAGGCATACTCGTACCCCTAGGAAGTCCCCATGACCCCTTTTGACATATTTGAATGCTTAAGTGTATCGAAAGGGGTCGTAGGACCCCTTAGGACACGCTTGAGCATTTCAATGTGTCCATAGGGATCATATGGGCTTCCTAGGGGTCCTAACATGTGATAAGGTGTACTAGGGCCCCTAGGAAGTCCCCATGACCTCTTTTGACACATTTGAATGCTCAAGTGTGCCGAAAGGGGTTGTAGGACCCCTTAGCACACACTTGAACATTCCAATGTGTCCATAGGGGTCATGGGGACTTTCTGGGGGTCCTAACACATGATAAGGCATACTAGGGTCCCTAGGAAGTCCCCGTGACCCCTTTTGACATATTTGAATGCTCAAGTGTGTCAGAATGAGTCGTAGGACCCCTTAAGACACATTTGAGCATTCCAATGTGCCCATAGGGGTTATGGGGGCTTACTAGGGTCCATAACATGTGATAAGGCATACTAGGATCCCTAAGAAGTCCCTATGACCTTTTTTGACACATTTGAATACTCAAGTCTGTCCGAAGGGGTCATAGGACCCCTTAAGACACACTTGAGCATTCCAATGTGTCCATAGGAGTCATGAGGACTTCCTAGGGTTCCTAACACGTGATAAGGGCTACTAGGACCCCTAGGAAGTCCCCATGACCCATTTTGACATATTTGAATGCTCAAGTGTGTCGGAAGGGGTTGTAGGACCCCCTAGGACACACTTGAGCATTCCAATGTGTCCATAGGGGTCATGGGGTCTTCCTAAGTGTCCTAACGCATTATTAGACATACTAGAGCCCCTAGAAAGTCCCCATTACCCCTTTTGACACATTTGAATAATAAATTGTGTCTGAAGGGGTCGTAGGACCCCTTAGGACACACTTGAGCATTCCAATGTGTCCATAGGGGTCATAGGGGCTTCCTAGGGGTCCTAACAAGTGATAAGGCATACTAGGGCCCCTAAGAAGTCCCCATGGACCCTTTTGAGACATTTGAATGCTGAAGTGTGGCACAAGGAGTCATAGGACCTCTTAGGACACACTTGAGCATTCTAATATGTCGATAGGGGTCATAGGGGCTTCCTAGGGGTACTAACATGTGATAAGGCATACTAGGGCATCTAGGAAGTCCCCATGACCCCTTTTGACACATTTGAATGCTCAAGTGTTTTGGAAGGGGTCGTAGGATGCCTTAGGAAACACTTGAGCATTCCAATGTGTCCATAGGGGTTATGGGGGCTTCCTAGGAGTCCTAACGTGTGATAAGGTATACTAGGACCCCTAAGAAGTCCCCATGACCCCTTTTGACACTTTTGAATGCTTAAGTGTGTTCAAAGGGGTCGTAGGATCCCTTACGATACACTTGACCAATCCAGTGTGTCCATAGGGGTCATGCGGACTTCCTAAGGGTCCTAATGTGTGATAAGGTGTACTAGGACAACTAGGAAATCCCCATGACCCCTTTTGACACATTTGAATGCTCAAGTCTATTCAGAGTGGTCATAGGACCCCTTAGGACATGCTTGAGCATTCCAATGCATCCATAGCGGTCATGGGGACTTCGTAGGGGCCCTAATGTGTGATAAGGCATACTAGGACCCCTAGGAAGTCCCCATGACCCCTTTTGACATATTTGAATGCTCAAGTGTGTTTTGAGGGTTCGTAGGTCCCCTTAGGACACACTTGAGCATTCCAATGTGTCCATAGAGGTCATGGGGACTTCCTAGAGGTCCTAAGATGTGATAAGGCATACTATGACCCCTACGAAGTCCCCATGACCCCTTTTGACACATTTGAATGCTCAAGTGTGTCGGAAGGGGTTGTAGGACCCCTTAGGACACACTTGAGCATTCCAATGTGTCCATAGGGGTCATGGGGGCTTCCTAGGGGTCCTAACACATGATAAGGCATACTAGGACCCCTAGGAAGTCCCGATGATCCCTTTTGACACATTCAAATGTTTAAGTGTGTTTGAAGGGGTTGTAGGACCCCTTAAGAAACACTTTTCCATTCCAATGTGTCCAAAGGGGTCATGAGGATTCTTAGGGGTCTTAAAACATGATAAGAAATACTAGTACCCCTAAGAATTCCCCATGACCCCTTTTGACACATTTGAATGCTCAAGTGTTTTCGGAGGGGTCGTGTGACCCTTAAGCAACATTTGAGCATTCCAATGTGTCTATAGGGGTCATGAAAACTTGCTAGGGGTACTAACATGTGATATGGTGTTCTAGGACCCCTAGGAAGTCCCCATGACCTCTTTTGATACATTTCAATACTCAAGTGTGTTTGAAGGGGTCATAAGACCTCTTAAGACACATTTGAGCATTCCAATGTGTCGATACGGGTCATGACGACTTCCTATAGGTCGTAACATGTGATATGGCATACTAGGACCCCTAGGAAGTCTCCATGACCCCTTTTGACACATTTCAATGCTCAAGTGTGTCCGAAGGGGTCATAGGACCTCTTAAGAAACATTCGAGCATTCTAATGTGTCCATAGGGGTCATGAGGACTTCCTAAGGGTCCTAACGCATGATATGGCATACTAGGACCCATAAGAAGTCCCCATGACCCCTTTTGACACATTTGAATGCTCAAGGGTGTTCGAAGGGGTCATAGGACCAATTGGGACACATTTGAGCTTTCGAATGTGTCTATAGTACTTATGAAGATTTTCTAGGGGTCCTAATGCATGATAAGGCTTACTAGGACCTGTAAGAAGTCCCCATGACCCCTTTTGACACATTTGAATGCTCAAGTGTGTCCAAAGGTGCCGTAGGACACCTTGGGACACATTTGATCATTAAAATGTGTCCATAGGGGTCATGAAGATTTCCTAGGGGTCCTAATGCGTGATAAGCCATACTAGGACCCCTAGGAAGTCCCCATGACCCCTTTTGAAACATTTGAATGCTTAAGTGTGTTAGAAGGGGTCGTAGGACCCATTAGGACACACTTGAGCATTCTAATGTGTCCATAGGGGTCATGGGGGCTTCCTTGCTGTCCTAACGCATGATAAGGTGTACTAGGACCTCTAAGAAGTCCCCATGACCCCTTTTGACACATTTAAATACTTAAGTGTGTCTGAAGGGGTCCTAGGACCCATCAAGACACACTTGAACATTCCAATGTGTCCATAGGGGTCATGAGGACTTCCTAGGGGTCCTGACACGTGAAAAGGTGTACTAGGACCCTTAGGAAGTCCCCATGACCCCTTTTGACACATTTGAATACTCAAGTGTGTCTGAAGAGGTCCTAGGACCCCTTAGGACACATTTGAGCATTCCAATGTGTCCATAGGGGTCATGAGGACATCTTAGGGGTCCTAACACGTGATATGGCCTACAGGACCCTTAGGAAGTCCCCATGACCCTTTTTGACACATTTGAATGCTTAAGTGTTTTTGGAGGGGTCGTAGGACCTCTTAAGACATACTTGAGCATTCTAATGTGTCCATAGGGGTCATGAGGACTTCCTAGTGGTGGTAACATGTGATAAGGCGTACTAGGATACCTAGGAACTCCCCATGACCCTTTTTGACATATTTTAATGTTGAAGTGTATTTGAAGGGGTCATAGGACCCCTTGGGACACATTTGAGCATTCCAATGTGTCCATAGGGGTCATGAGGACTTCCTAGGGGTCCTAACGCATGATATAGCATACTAGGACCACTACGAAGTCCCTATGACACCTTTTCACATATTTGAATGCTCAAGTGTGTTCGTAGGGGCTATAGGACCCCTTAAGACACATTTGAGCATTCTAATGTGTCTATAGGGGTCATGAAGACTTCCTCAGGGTCCTAACATGTGATATAGCATACTAGGACCCCTAGGAAGTCCCCATGACCCCTTTTGACACATTTGATGGCTCAAGTATGTTTTAAGGGGTTGTAAGACCCCTTAAGACACATTTGAGCATTTCAATGTGTCCATAGGGGTGATGAGGACTTTCTAGGGGTCCTAACACGTGATATGGCATACTAGGACCCCTAGGAAGTCCCCATAACATTTTTTGACACATTTGAATGTTCAAGTGTGTCCGAAGTGGTCGTAGGACCCCTTGGGATATATTTGAGCATTTAAATGTGTCCATAGGGGTCATGAGGATTTCCTAGGGGTCCTAACATGTGATAAGGCATACTAGGACCCCTAGGATGTCCCCATGACCTCTTTTGACGTATTTGAATGCTTAAGTGTGTCTGAAGGGGTTGTAAGACCCCTTGCGACACACTTGAGCATTCCAATGTGTCCATAGAGGTCATGAGGACTTTTTAAGGGTCCTAATGCATGATAAAGTGAACTAGGACCCCTAGGAAGTCCCCATGACACCTTCTGACACATTTGAATGCTCAAATGTGTCTTAAGGGTTCCTAAGTGTGATAAAGCATACTAGGACCCCTAGGAAGTCCCCATGACACCTTTTGACACATTTAAATGCTCAAGTGTATTTGAAGGGGTTGTAAAACCCCTTAAGACACATTTGAGCATTCCAATGTGTCCATAGGGGTCATGAGGACTTCCTAGGGGTCCTAACATGTGATATGGCATACTAGGACCCCTAGGAAGTCTCCAGAACCCATTTTGACACATTTGAATGCTCAAGTGTGTTTGAAGGTTTCGTAGGACCCCTTGGGACACATTTGAGCATTCAAATGTGTCCATAGAGGTTATGAAGATTTCCTAGGGGTCCTAACGCATGATAAGGTGTACTAGGACCTCTAGGAAGTCCCCATGACACCTTTTGACACAATTGAATGCTCAAGTGTGTCCAAAGGTGTTGTAGGATCCCTTTGGACACATTTCAGCATTCAAATGTCTCCATAGGGGTCATGAGAATTTCCTAGGGGTCCTAATGTATGATAGGGTGTACTAGGACCCCTAGGAAGGCCCCATGACCCATTTTGACACATTTGAATGTTCAAGTGTGTTATAAGGAGTCGTAGAACCCCTTAGAACACACTTGAGCATTCCAATGTGTCCATAGGGGTCATGGGGGCTTCCTAGGGGTCCTAACACATGATAAGGCATACTAGGACCCCTAAGAAGTCCCCATGACCCCTTTTGACACATTTGAATGCTTAAGTGTGTTCGAAGGGGTCATAGGACCCCTTAAGACAAATTTGAGCATTCCAATGTGTTCATAGAGGTCATGAGGACATCATAGGGGTTCTAATGCATGAAAAGGCATACTGGGACCCCTAGGAAGTTCCCATGACTTATTTTGATAGATTTGAATGCTCAAGTGTGTCTGAAGGGGTCGTAGGACCCCTTAAGACTCATTTGAGCATTCTAATGTGTCTATAGGGGTCATGAGGACTTCTTAGAGGTTCTAACATGTGATATGGCGTACTAGGACTCCTAGGAAATCCCCCTGACATCTTTTGACACATTTGAATGTTTAATTATTTTCAGAGTGGTCGTAGGACCCCTTAAGACACACTTGAGCATTCCATTGTGTCCATAGGGGTCACAAGGATGTCCTAGGGGTCCTAACATGTGATAAGGCGTACTAGGACCCCTAAGAAGTCCCCATGACCCCTTTTGACACATTTTCATGCTGAAGCATTTTTGAAGGGTCCGTAGGACCCCTTAAAACACATTTGAGCATTTCATTGTGTCCATAGGGCTCATGAGGACTTCCTAGGGGTCCTAAGGTGTGATATGGTATACTAGGACCCCTAGGAAGTCCCCATGACCCATTTTGACACATTTGAATTCTCAAGTGTGGTCGAAGGGGTTGTAGGACCCCTTAAGACACATTTGAGTATTCCAATGTGTCCATAGGGCTCATGAGGACTTCTTAGGGGTCCTAACATGTGATATGGCATACTAGGACCCCTAGGAAGTCCCCATGATCCCTTTAGAAACATTTTAATATTTATGTATGTTCGAAGGGGTCGTAGGACCCCTTAAGACACATTTGAGCATTCCATTGTGTCCATAGGGGTCATGAGGACTTTCTAGGGGTCCTAACGCATGATATGGTGTACTAGGACCCCTAGGAAGTCCCCATGACCCCTTTTGACATATTTGAATGTTGAAGTGTGTCCGAAGGGGTTGTAGGACCCCTTGAGACACATTTGAGCATTCAAATGTGTCCATAGGGGTCATGATGATTTCTTAGGGGTCCTAATGCATGATAAGGTGTACTAGGACCCCTAGGAAGTCTCCATGACCCCTATGGACACATTGGAATGCTTAAGTGTGTTCGAAGGGGTCGTAGGACCCCTTTTGACACACTTGAGCATTCCAATGTGTCTATAGGGGTCATGAGGAACTCTTAGGGGTCCTAACGCATGATAAGGCATACTAGGAGCCTTAGGAAGTCCCCATGACCCTTTTTGACACATTTGAATGCTCAAGTGTGTCCGAAGGGGTCGTCAAACCCCTTAAAACATATTTGAGCATTCAAATATGTCCATAAGGGTCATGAGGACTTCCTAGGGGTCCTAACATGTGATATGTCATACTAGGACCCCTAGTAAGTCCCCATGACCCATTTTGACATATTTGAATGCTCAAGTGTGTCCGAGGGGGTTGTAGGACCTGTTGGGACACACTTGAGCATTCAATTATGTCCATAGGGTTCATGAGGATTTTATAAGTGTCTTAAGTCATGATAAGGCCTACTAGGACCCCTAGGAAGTCCCCATGATCCCCTTTGACATATTTGAATGCTCAAGTGTGTCTGAAGGGGTCATAGGACCCATTAGGACACATTTGAGCATTCCAATGTGTCCATAGGGGTCCTAACCTATGATAAGGCATACTCAAGCCCCTAGGAAGTCCACATGACCCCTTTTGACACATTTGAATGCTTAAGTGTGTCCAAAAGGATCGTAGGACCCCTTAAGACACACTTGAGAATTCCAATGTGTCCATAGGGGTCATGAGGACTTCCTAGGGATCCTAACGCGTGATAAGGTGGACTAAGACTCCTAGGAAGTCCCCATGACCTATTTTGACACATTTGAATGCTCAAGTGTGTTCGAAGGGGTTGTAGGACCACCGTGGGACACATTTGAGCATTAAAATGTGTCCACAGGTGTCATGAAAATTTTCTAGGGGTCCTAACACATGATAAGGTGTACTAGTACCCCTAGGAAGTCCCCATGACCCCTTTTGAAATATTTGAATGCTCAAGTGTGTCGAAAGGGGTCGTAGGACCCCTTAGGACACACCTAAGCATTCCAATGTGTCCATAGGGGTCATGTGGGCTTCCTAGGTGTCCTAACATGTGATAAGATGTACTAGGGCCCCTAGGAAGTCCCCATGACCCCTTTGACATATTTGAATGCTCAAGTGTGCCGAAAGGGGTTGTAGGACCCCTTAGGACACACTTGAGCATTCCAATGTGTCCATAGGGGTCATGGGGACTTCTTAGGGGTCCTAACACATGATAAGGCATACTAGGGTCCCTTGGAAGTCCCCATGACCTCTTTTGACACATTTTAATGCTATAGTGTGTCAGAATGGATCATAGGACCCCTTAAGACATATTTGAGCATTCCAATGTGCTCGTAGGGGTTATGGGGGCTTACTAGGGTCCATAACATGTGATAAGACATACTAGGACCCCTAGGAAGTCCCTATGACCCTTTTTGACACATTTGAATGCTCAAGTGTGTCCGAAGGGGTCATAGGACCCCTTAATACACACTTGAGCATTCCAATGTGTCCATAGGGGTCATGAGGACTTCCTAGGGGTCTTAACATGTGAGAAGGAATACTAGGACCCCTAGGAAGTCCCCATGACCTCTTTTGACACATTTGAATGGTCAAGTGTGTCTAAAGGGGTTGTAGGACCCCTTAAGACACATTTGAGCATTCCAATGTTTCAATAGGGGTCATGAGGACTTCCTAGTGGTCCTAACACATGATAAGGCATAGTAGGACCCCTAGGAAATCCCCATGACCCCTTTTGACACATTTGAATGCTCAAGTGTGTTCAAAAGGGTTGTAGGACCCCTTAGGACACACTTGAGTAATCCAATGTATCCATAGGGGTCACGAGGACTTCCTAGGGATCCTAACTCATGATAAGGCATACTAGGGCCCCTAAGAAGTCCCCATGACCCCTTTTGACACATTTGAATGCATAAGTGTGTTGGAAGGGGTCATAGGACCCCTTAGGACACATTTGAGCATTCCAATGTGCCCATAGGGGTTATGGGGGCTTCTTAGGGGTCATAATTCGTGATAAGGTGTACTAGGACCCCTAGGAAGTCCCCATGACCCCTTTTGACACATTTGAATGGTCAAGTGTTTTTGAAGGGGTTGTAGGACCCCTTAAGACATAGTTGAGCATTCCAATGTGTCCATAGGGGTCATGAAGAGTTCCTAGGGGTCCTAACACATGATAAGGCATACTAAGACCCCTAGGAAGTACCCATGACCCCTCTTGACACATTTGAATGCTTGAGTTTGTCTAAAGGGGTCGTAGGACCCCTTAAGACACATTTGAGTTATCCAATGTGTCCATAGGGGCCATGAGGACTTCCTAGGGGTCCTAACATGTGATATGGCATACTAGGACCCTTAGGAAATCCCCATGACCCCTTTTGACACATTTGATTGCTCAAGTGTGTTCGAAGGGTTCATAGGACCCCTTGGGACACATTTGAGCATTCAAATGTGTCCATAGGGGTAATGAGGATTTCCTAGGGATCCTAATGCATGATAAGGCATACTAGGACCCCTAGGAATTCCCCATGACCCCTTTTGACACATTTGAATGCTCAAGTGTGTCTGAAGGGGTCGTAGGACCCCTTAGGACATAGTTGAGCATTCCAATGTGTCCATAGGGGTCATGAGGACTTCCTGGGGGTCGTCTCCCTCTCTGTTGCACTCAACTTAGCCATCCTTACCTACTCTTTAATGAAGACTCTCCAAAATTTGTATAAAAAGGCATCCTACAGGAAAAAATGAAAAGTTTTTGAGAGCATATCCACAATTCATATACAAAAGTATCATATAGGAAAAAAATGAAAAAAAATTAATAGCTAAAAGGTAAAATTTATCATTAATGTCGGTAGTACCAAGGTCATACCCACTGTCAAATCCTAGCCTATGACGTGCAAAATGAGCAAAGGAAGTTAAATGAAAGGGAAGTATGGATCAAATAGCGAAGGTGCATCAAATGGAATCAATATGATAATAAATGCAAAAAATACTGTTACAGACAAAAATATTTGCATATTAAAGGGAAAGAGTGGGAAGAGCTTCTTGGACCCATGATAGAAGTTACAGTTAAGGAGGAAGAGCTAGGAAGGGGAAAGTGGCAAAGGAAAGAAGTAAGATATGCATGTGAGACTATGGCAGATGATGATGATGAGTACTCACCATATGCTAGTAGCTCAAGTAGTGATAGAAGCTCTTCAGTGCACATGTACACTGACACAAAAAATTGAGATAGAGAAGTAACAAGTGCTGTGGAATTATCCACAGAGCAATGTGAAATGAAGCCGCAAATTGGTTCATTAGCAGGTAAAGAATTTGGTCATGCACTTCATTCTAGCACCATAAATATTTCTATTAGAAATGCCTATTCGTCAATGGCTTTGCATTTACAGGACTTGGGAAACCAGGTTACTCATGTTGGGCATTATCCCTCAAATGTAAGTTCATTGCCACCTTTGGCAAGGTAGTCTCACTCCTCATTTTACAACAAAGGGAAGCCATCTATGGTCCAAGGTTTGAATTCAGCTGACAAGTGGAGAGCTTCTCAAGGTACTGATCTCTTTCATATAAAAGTTCTTGATTCATCTCAAGGTTCTCGTTTAGGTGACCAACTCCTTCGAGGTTCACAAATAGACCCATTGATTTCCCAAATTGGTAAAAGGGTAGATGCAATTTTGGAAAGAGTATCCCAATTGAAGAGAAATGGAAATTTGAGTGACCATAGTATTATCCAATGGGTGTATCTCCTCCACTGACAAATATAATTGCTTCTAGAGACTTTAGTTTAAATGGAGATTGTCTATTCCCAAATATGCCCCAGTCAAGCAGATGAACCAGATGTTGCTCTCTCTCTCTCTCTCTCTCTCTCTCTCTCTCTCTCTCTCTCTCTCTCTCTCTCTCTCTTTGATCTAGAGCCTTCACCTCCACTTTTTAATGTATATTTAAAGGTTTCATATACCTTTTTGTGGACAATGTACCTTAAATGTTCTTACATCAATTTTTATGCCATTTTTAGTTTCTAGAACAAATGATGAGCATACAATGGTTCTACATTTGTGTGAAATTTCATTTCGAGAGTTAAAAAATCAATTGATTATATTCAATCGAGGGGAAGTCCATTGACATGATCTACTTATTCAGTATAGTCAGACTGCCAAAATTACAAGGAGTCTGTACAAAAATCCTGTGCTGGATACTGTCAAGAGGATTTGGGCTGAAACTGTCTGTCCTCAAATCAACTGTGTAGGTATTTTTTCGAAATCATTTTGTATATCAAATAATATAATACATACTAATATAAAAATTTATATTATAATATTAATGCTATGCTATTATTATTTAATATTAATATTTAAAATGAAATTAATATTAACATAACAAAAATATAATTTAATATGAAACTTGAATTAATATTAACACAAAAAGAATACAACTTAGTATAACACAATTAATATTACTATGAAAAAAATACATTTATTATCAAACTTGAATTTGGGAAAAGTGGGGCAATTCAAATTTGAAATTTCAAAATAGGTAGGATTTTTTGCATATCTGATTTTATTAGATATCCGATTAGGCTTGGTATTTGCTTAGGCATTACCAAATGTGGGTGGTCAACCCTTTAGGCGTGTTTTAGGAGATAGTTCTTGATACTGAGACTTTGACCATGTAGCTGACAACTATTTTTTCACCCGAAATTGATGAAATGAAAAGGGTTTCTTAAAGACATTATCAGCTTTCCATCGATATAATCGCTGTCAAATTTCAATTTTTGTATGTAATTATTACTTATTTTTTAATTGAATTATCTTTAAAGTCATAATTGACATGCTAATTGAAAAACAACTATAACTTTCAAACCGTTTAACCTTTTTGAAATCTGAAACATGCGTCACATTCTATGCTTCGACTGCTATAAGAATTTTTTTTTTTGAATTTGGTAAAATTTTGAATTAGTTAAGGTGGTTAGACATGAGAGTTTTTTTATTCTAAAAAGTTTGTAGCAGAAAATTCATAATTAATTATTTATTTGACCAAAAAGTACAAAGAAATACGTGTCACATCCGAGCATGAGTCTACTACTTATATCTAGAATCCTGGGAAAATATATCATCATTTGATTGTGATTAAGGTGGTCAAACATACATGTACTCTTTATCTTTTCCCTAAAATTTTCATAGTATTGCATTGAAATCTAAAATTTTGAACAATTAGACAAAAACAATTTCAAACAAGGGCTAGTAGTTTATAAACTACATTCAATTTCCTACAAATTCTACTGTTACAAATTTTTCACATAAGGTTCATAAGATGTTCAACCTTTTATGTCAAGTTGACTAACCCTAATTTTCTAATTTTTCATTACCACTTGAGGCCATAGTTTGGCATACCATGATCCTGCACATACCCGTATGCTTCATGACTTAATCAAATTTATGTGTATGTTTAATGTGCTACGTGTGTTCACACGTGTAATTCATCATTTAAGTGAATTCAAAATTTATGTGCTACATTGTATTCATGTGTGTTTACAATGTCAGTCCTATCCTTGACATCAGTCAATTCTAATATCATAATGATATTCCAAACAATGAAATAGTTATATAAACTTGTAAACAAACACAAGACATCATTCCTATATCACAACCAAGCCAAGATCACATTAGATTTATTCTAATCAATTCATTGTTGCCTAGACTGTTCCATGGGACAAAGAACTCTAGAAATGCAGAGAACTTTATTTTCATTAATTAATTTGATTACGAACTTCAACCATTACTATTCTCTTGTGTTTACTTTACCAATCGGAGCTAATGGTGCAGTCCATTTGGTGTCAGGACAAACGGTTTGGAAGAAATCTAGTGGTGCAACTTTCAACTGACCCTCACTGCAAGTTTTGGCATCAAGCGAGACTGGCATGCCAAATTCAAACAAATTTTAATCTCCCAGAATGGAGAGAGGTTATTGTAGGCCTTAGAAATGTGGTCATGTACCATCTCATAGATCATCGATACCTCTCACGGAGTCTGAGATACGAGCCTCGAAAGTTTGCTGCCCAATCGTGCTTAGTGCACCTTGGGGACACTTTGGTCTGGCATGGTCTGGAATGTTCTACTGAATCAGTGGTCAAAATAGGGTTGTCCCTAGTGTTTACCCACCCAACCAGAGCTAATGGAAAATTCCATTCGGTGCCAGGATGAACGGTTTGCAAAAAATCCATTGGTGAAACTTTCAATTGACCCTCATTGCACATTTTGGCATCGAGCGAGGCTAGCGTGCCAAATTCAAAAAAAAATGAATCTCCCAGAATGGAGAGAGGTTATTGTAGGCCTCAAAAAAATGGTCTTGTAGCATCTCATAGATTGTCGATACCTCTCATAGAGTTCAAGATACGAGCCTCAAAAGTTCGCTACCCAATAGTGCTTAGTGCACCTTGGGGACACTTTGGTTTGACATGGTCTAGAACATTCTACTAACTCAGTGGTTGAAACAGGGTTGTCCCTAGCATTTACCCGCCCAACTGGAGGTAATGGCATAATCCATTTGGTGTTGGGACAAACAGTTTGGAAAAAATCCATTGGTGTAACTTTCAACTGACCCTCACTGCAAGTTTTAGCATCGAGCGAGACTGGCGTGCCAAATTAAAATAAATTTGAATCTCCCAGAATGGAGAGATTTTATTGTAGGCCTCATAAATGTGGTCCTGTAGCATCTCACAAATCACTGATACCTCTCACGGAGTCTGAGAACTGAGCCTCAAAATTTTGCTACCCAATCGTGCTTAGTGCACCTTGGGGACACTTTGGTCTGGCATGGTTCGGAATGTTCTACTGACTTAGTGGTCAAAACGGGGCTGTCCCTAGTGTTTACCCACCCAACCGAAGCTAATGACATAGTCCATTCGGTGTTGAGATGAACGGTTTGGAAGAAATCCATTGGTGCAACTTTCAATTGACCCTCACTACAAGTTTTGGCATCGAGCGAGACTGGTGTGCCAAATTCAAACAAATTTGAATCTTCCAAAATGGAGAGAGGTTATTGTAGGCCTTAGAAATGTGGTCTTGTAGCATCTCACAGATCGTTGATACCTCTCATGAAGATCGAGAACCAAGTCTCAAATTTTTGCTGCCCAATTGTGCTTAGTGCACCTTGGGGACACTTTGGTCTGGCATGGTCCGAAACATTCTACTGACTCGGTGGTCAAAATAGGGTTGTCCCTAGCATTTTCCTACCCAACCGGAGCTAATGGAATAGTCCATTTAGTGCCGGGACAAATGGTTTGGAAGAAATCTATTGGTGCAACTTTCAACTAACCCTCACTGCAAGTTTTGGCATCGAGCAAGACTGGCATGCCAAATTCAAACAAATTTGAATCTCCCATAATGGAGAGAGGTTATTGTAGGCCTCAGAAACATGGTCTTGTAGCATCTCATGAGTTTCCAATACCTCTCATGGAGACTGAGAAATGAGCCTTGAAAGTTCACTTCCCAATGGTGCTTAGTGCACCTTAGGGACACTTTGGTCCGGCATGGTCTGAAATCTTCTACTAACTCAGTGGTCAAAATAGGGTTGTTCCTAGTGTTTACCTACCCAACCAAAGCTACTGGTATAGTCCATTTGGTGTCGAGATGAATGGTTTGGAAGAAACCCATTGGTGCAACTTTCAACTAACCCTCACTGCAAGTTTTGTCATTGAGTGAGACTGGTGTGCCAAATTCAAAATTTTTTGAATCTCCTAGAATAGAGAGAGGTTATATTAGGCCTTAGAAAAGTGGTCTTGTAGCATCTAATGGATTTTCAATACCTCTCACGGAGTCTGAGAACCAAGCCTCAAAATTTCGCTGCCCAATCGTGCTTAGTGCACCTTGGGGACACTTTGGTCTGGCATGGTCTAGAACGTTCTACTAACTTAATGGTTGAAATAGGGTTTTTCCTAGCATTTACCCACCCAACCAGAGCTAATGGAATAGTCCATTTAGTACCAAGATGAATGGTTTGGAAGAAACCCATTGGTGCAACTTTCAACTGACCCTCACTACAAGTTTTGGCATCGAGCGAGACTGGTGCGCCAAATTCAAACAAATTTGAATCTCTCATAATAGAGAGAGGTTATTGTAGGCCTTAGAGATGTGGTCCTGTAGCATCTCATGAATCACCAATACCTCTCATGGAGTCTGAGAATTGAGCCTCGAAAGTTTGCTGCCCAATCATGCTTAGTGCACCTTGGGGACACTTTGGTCCGACATGGTCTGGAACGTTCTACTAACTCAGTGGTTGAAATAGGGTTGTTCATAGCATTTACCCGCCCAACCAGAGCTAATGGCATAGTCTATTCGATTCCAGGATGCAATCCTTGAACACTATCCCTTCACCCCAGGGAATCATCATTTTACTTTGGACACATTTGACCAATTTTGACTCAATGACTCCAACTATTACATCATTTGACGATACAAATGTACGTGGAATTAAGACAATACAAATGTAAGGATAAAAAATTAAGATGATACAAATTATATAAGGATACAACATTCATAGTAAGGAAACACATTTTTTGCACTTTACATGGCATTAAGACGATACAAATGTGAGCTTTTAATATTTGCAAATCAACCCCATGGGCTCTTTTATATTTCAAATTTTGCATCTACTTTTACATCAAATTTTTTATATACAAAATTTGGCATCTAAATATGCACATTACATTCGATTGTTATTTTTATATACAAAATTTGGCATCTAAATATGCACATTACATTCAACTGTTGTTTTTATATACAAAATTTGGCATCTAACTATGCACATTACATTCCATTGTTGGTTTTATATACAAATTTTGGCATCTAAATATGCAAATTACACAACTATATATAAAAAATAAGTGTCATTTTTGCTCCAATCCCTGCATTCGGAAGGCAGAAGAAAAGTTAATAGAGAATATAAGAAGTTTATATAGGTAATAAACATGGAAAACCTTGCAACTTGAGTTGAACTTACCTACTAAAGTGTGCCTGAAGGGTCATCTCTATGCTTGAGAGCATTCAATATTGCTTCATGATTAATAGTACTAATAGTCCAAAGTTCCTTTGTCTTTGGTTTTCCTTGATGTTTCAACAACTTAACATTGGCTGCTATAACAAGGTGTGAAAACATGAGAATGGTTTGTGCTTCTCACAGTCTTCAAATGCAAGAATGCCATTATTTCTAATCATATATGTGCACAACCATGTTCTTGCAACATGTGATCTTGTTGGATATGTGAACATATCATCATCTACCATTGGTTGTGCAAGTTTATTCTTTCCTTGTACACAACATGCTAACCAATAATTTGATCTCTCATCATTCCCTTGTGGTGCAACCAATGCAAAAACATGTCCTAGTTGTAGAAGATCTGAAAGATGGTCATAGTCAAGTGAACAATCCATGTCATCATTTATTATAGAGACTGTGAGAGATAAAGGACTAAGATAATGTGGAACCCATGTGTCAACCCACTCACTTGACTCACACTAATCCTAATCACACTAAAGACAACTCGGACAATAACAAGCCAACTCTCATGTCCAAATGGTCCATGTACTAGCATTTGAGCTTCGAAATGAATGCATTTTTGAAGAATCTTACATAGTTTGACAATCCAACCTATCTCTTATTGTGCCCAACTCAACCAACCAAAAGAATCTGCGCACCGCTAAATCAAGAGTCCCCCCCTGTGACAATGCTGAAGTACACCAATCAACAATAGAATGAGCATCAATGATTTTTACACCTAAAATCCTCAGTTTCTCCTTAACTAGAGCTCTCTTTATGCATGCACTTTCTCCGTCATGCTCCCCTTTTCCATGACCAGCCTAAAAAAAATTCAAATATGAGGTACACTTTTCTCTACATGCATTCTACATAACCAATAAAACATATGAGCATTTTTTAATTGACCTGTGTAGTTATTTGACCAAATGAGATGTCTATCCATAGCAATATTATTTTCCCACACCCACTCAAAATAATTCTCAAAGAAATGTTGGACAAACTCGAATGAGTGTGATCTATCATCACTCATATAAAAATGGTACTCTCTGATTATCTTCTAGTAATCTTCTGTACTTTCAGGAGAATGTCTATATGTTATGTGCACAAAAATAGAAACCTGAATAGAATTGTAATATTGAGCTTGCAACTCATTTTGGGGCTGCAATGTATAGTTCTCTGCAAATTCAACAACCAATATAATACTGCCAATCAGGAAAATATCCTTACACATCCTGAATTGTTGATCCAACCACTGAGACCTGTGACTATGCCTTCAATACTTATAAAAAAGATTCTTCCTAAAATCTAAAATAAAATCAGCTACATTGCATTCTTTAGTAACCAACTCATATCTAGAGCCTTCACCTCCACTTTTTAATGTATATTTAATGGTTTCATATACCTTTTTGTGGACAATTGTCTTTCCAAAATCATGTTCATGGCCCTCATGAAAACATTCAACAAACTTCACTAGCCCACCACACTCTGAGCACTTATCATTTAAGCAATCTTTTCTATAACTCTAGGACATAAAAAATGATCTAGCAAGTCTCTTGATGATTTTGGAAGAGCACTTGCACCACACTCCTCCAATATTTCACTACTATGCAAAGTAGAATGAATGGATCGTAACAATTCATGGTGCATTGAAAACTCCACATGATATTTGCAACAACAAGTATTTTGAATCTTAAGAGGCACACAAAAAAAGGCTTTAGGGCTTCAAAAGCTCTTTGTGATATTTGCAATGTTGGATGTGTCTCACAAATTTTTTTGAACAACATTGTTTGACTCACCCCCAAATAATGTTTGGGATGCGGGGTGCAGTCTCGAATGCCAATTCTCAACTTCAAGACATCCTTCACATTTGGTGACACTCTTGAGTTAGATTGCCAAAATAGTTGAATTTGATCCTTCATAGCATTAGTAAGCTTCTTATCACAACGTGAAAGTCTCCCACCATAAGCCGATGTATCATTTTGAAGAGGATCATCAAGTCTTTCTCTTCTTACAAGTGCTCTATCCAAAGTTTTACAATTTAGATTCAAGTCAACACAAGTTTGTCTCATCAAATGAGCCTTTCTCAAATGATGACTTACTAAGGAGGTTTCAATAATTCTCCTAGCGGCTCTCTTATATTTTTCCTTGGTAGTCTTCCCAATGGAATTGAGAGCACTAAAGAGATTTCTCACAATAATAGCATTCTACTCCTTTTTCTTGTTCACACTAATCTTCAATTTGACTAGTATATGTCTCATCTTCTACATCTTTAACAATTGCACAAACATTTGACATTGCTCAACCAACGTCTTGTGGCTAAAAAAATTGACTCTTTCTGATCTCTTGCCATCGAAATTGCTCATTATGTTCTCATCAATTTCAAGTAACCATTTAGTTCTTCTTGAATGTCTCAATTTTGAAGTCTGTCTTTCTTCCTCCGAAGGAACTTCATTTCTCATAAAATTTGGAGATGTGTAATGTTGATTTGGTTCTTCTACACCATTATCATTGTCAATTCCTTCATATTCAATTGGTGGATTGTCATTGACAATGTCCACACCTCCATTGGTCACATCTACATGTTCATTTTCAAAACCTACATTTTCATCTTCAAAACCTAAATTCTCATTTTCAAAACCTACATTTTCATCTTCAAATTCATGTTCTTCACTTGAAACCACATTCAAAGATGGGTCTATGCCGACATCTTCATTAATATTTAACATACCTTGTCTCTTGTTCCGATTGGCAACCCTATCCATTTCTCTATACACTTCAACATCTTCATTTGTGATTCCCCTCTTCCGTTTATGCTTTTGAAGACTACTACTTCCCATAGTTAGACCAAAAAGGTGATGCAAATACCTTTGGTAATAGAGAAAATCCAACCAAAAAGTGGATTTTTGTCTTCTCTAGACACAAAACGTGATTCGCTACAACTCAAATCCTGTAATTCAGCAAAAAAATGTGACTCACTAAAGGGACCCAAAGAATATTGCTTTTACTTTACACCAGTAAAAAGAATCAGATATCTGATAATATCAGATATTCAAAAATATTGGATATCCAATAATATTGGATTTCTGAAAATATCATATATCCGATAACTCCCGTGAAAATTTTGCCAAAATCTCTCTCTCTCTCTCTCTCTCTCTCCTCCCTCCCTCCCTCCCTCTCTCTCTCTCTCTCTCTCTCTCTCTCCCCTCTCTCCCCTCCCCCCTCTCCCCCCCTCTCCCCCCCCTCTCTCGCTCCCTCCCTTAGGTATAATATTGAACAAATAATATAAATATTTAATAAGTATTATACTATTATACAATAGAGAAATAAATAATAATATTATAATACATGCTATTATAAAAATTTATATTATAATAGTAATGCTCTGCAATGAAACCCTAAAGCTGATGCCACTAGAAGTGTGAAGAAGGATTTGTCCAACAATCAAAATATTTTAAGGTCATTAAGATAGGTAAATATTCTAGTTTTGAGTTCCCATTGTTAAATGCTATGCTATTATTATTTAATATTATAATATTACAAATAATAATTTATAATATATAACTTAAAATTGAAAAAATACTCAATTGAATTAATATTAACATAAAAAGAATACTATTTAATATAACATAATTAATATTACGATAAAAAAAATACATTTAATATGAAACTTGAATTTGAGAAAAGTAGGGCAATTGAAATTTCAAACTAGGCGGGAAGTTTCAGATATCCGATATTAAATCGGATATCCAAAAATTTCGGATATCTGATTTTATCAGGTATTTGATTAGGCTTGGTATTTTCTTGGGCAATACCAAACGTGGGTGGTCAACCCTTTAGGCATGTTTTAGGAGATAGTTTCTGATATCAAGACTTCAACCATGTAGCTGACGACTATTTTTTCACCCAAAATTGATGAAATGAAACAGGTTTCTTAAAGACATTATCACCTTTCCATCAATATAATTGTTGTCAAATTTTGAGTTCGGTAAGTAATTATTACTTATTTTTCAATTGAGTTATCGTTAAAGTCATAATTGACATACTGATTGAAAAACAACTATAACTTTCAAACTATTTAACCTTTTTGAAATTTGAAACATGCGTCACATTCTATGTTTTGGTTACTATAAAGGAAAAAAAAAATCAATTTTGTAAAGTTTAGAATTAGTTAAGGTAGTCAGACACGAGAATTTTTTTATTCTGAAAAATTTGTAGCAGAAAATTCATAATTAATTATTTATTTGGCAAAAAATTACAAAAAAATATGCGTCACATCCGTGAATGAGTCTACTACTTATATCTAGAATCTTGGGAAAATATATCATCATTTGATTGTGATTAAGGTGGTCAGACATACACGTACTTTTTATCTTTTCCCTGAAATTTTTGTACTACTGCATTGAAATCCAAAATTTGAACAATTAGATTAAAAAAATTTTAGACAAGGGCTAGTAGTTTAGAAACTACATTCAATTTCCTACAGATTCTATTGTTACAACTTTTTCACATAAGGTTCATAAGATGTTCAACTTTTTACATCAAGTTGACTAACCCCGATTTTTTGATTTTTCATTGCCACTTAAGGCCATAGTTTGGTATACCATGATCTTGCACATACCCTTATATTTGAGCACTAAATACTTAGTGATAAATATATTTGAAGCCCTTGTGTTTTAGGGAAAAAAATAAAAAATAATAAACTAATTTGATCATAAATTTATTGAAATGCAATATCCTTTTAAATGTTTATAATGTTAGCTCATCTTGATGGTGAGATATTTGTTTTAATTAAGATTTTTTAACATTTCATATATTTAGGCGATTTAAATATTTTGACGACATTTTCTGGTAGTTTTTTAATTAATATATTTTAGCATTTTTTATACTTTAACAACTTTCAAGGTGTTCACAAAATTTATGAACCATTGATAAAATTAATAGATTAACAACCATAGTAAAAAGTAAAACTCCTTCTGGTCGTCATTCACCACAGGGTTCTATTGTGCATTCCTTCCCACGAGGTTCTCCCTCAACATTGGCAGCTACAACTACTCCCACTTGTCCTCCACCAACTACCACTGGTTGGCCGACAGGCAGTGATGGCTCAAAATGGCCTTCTTGTTTGAAAGATTTCCCCCAACTCGTACTGGCAATCTCCCCTTGTAGGGAAGACAAGGAGGAAGAAGATAATGCTGATGGATGGATGCTTCCAAACCCCCAACCAACACAAAAGATTGGTTGGGGAGGAAAGAAAGATGAACTAGATCCTTTGCCTCCTTCTGCCATTTCTCTTGCAGCTTAAGGGTCTTTCTCTACTTGAACCCTTTTATTGTCGATAGTTGTTTCTATTTTCTATGGTTTCCTATTTTTGGCAGAGGCCATATGACTTAGTTCCTAGGGCTTGCCCCTTTTGGGGAGATGATTTTTAATTTATTTTTCTCCCAAATATTCACATGTAAACATTTATAGTTTTCAAGTAATATAATTTTGGTCACGTTTTAATATAAAAAATTAAACCTACATGTCTAGAGAAGTTGACAAAACCATTAAGTTAAACCCCCAAAAATATGGCAATCCGAAAGATGCCAACTCACACTAGGTATAGCCCCTGTAACTTTAACATATTTAATGGTTAGGTATTAAGTTTTACATTTTTTATAATGCAAACTCATTGAATTCAAATACGAATGTGTCACATCATCTTCGATGTATTATCCAATCAAAAACCATCTGACAAAGAAGATAACTTTTGTAGAGAATCTGACAAAAAGCACAGTCATTTCAGCCCCTACTATAGAATATATCAACATCCATTTTCAAATGACACTTATATACGCTGCTTTATTTAGGGATCCATCATTTCGTCCAGCGCAGGACATACTACCAAATTGGTTGACGAGGACATTGAATACTTACTTGCAACCCCATATTTCATGGCACCGTTTGAGTTTACTTGTGTAAGACAATGTCAAAATGTCCAAACAATCTGATGGGAAGTCCCTCCAAAATAAGCTTATCGACTTAATTAAATATTTCTTTCATATTTAAATTTAAATATTTTATTTTCACTGTAAAGTATTGTTGTATACTTTGTAATTAGTTTTTTAATGGTTTATTTTAGTCTAATTAATAGTTTTTAATTTTAGAAATAATATACTGTATCTAGTAGATAAAATATTTCTTCTACTTTGCACCATTTTTTAAACTTTATTTTGATCATATATATATATATATATATATATATATATATATATATATATATATATATATATATATATATATATATATATATATATATATATATATATATATATGTCTAAATTTGACTGTTAAACATTGTCAAACAACTTTCTATGATAGTTTTTATATAAAGTCAATTCATTCACATGTGAAGATATTTTTTATTAGCAAAGAATATTTATCGTAATGTTTCATATTTTTTTATAAATTGTCAAAAATACATTTGAGTTTTTATTGTATTTGATATGGAAAATACATAAATACAAGTATAAAACCATTGAATTCAAGTTTTGATTGTAAATACATTGTTCTACAATTTGACTTGGTATGTTTAATTGATCGTAGCTTACAATTTCTTGGTTATATGTAGTGCCCACCTATAGTTTTCTTTTTCAGTTTTATATTGTCAAATTCTTTTAGGCCACTTTTATGTGTGCATTGATATTTCAGTTATTATGTAGTTTTGATGTATGACATTACTATTGGAAATTTACATAAGGGGATATGAAAGGGTTGTCATTAATGTCAACATATAGACTCATTTTGGACATATATGTTTTAGCTGAAGATTTGGATAAGGGATACTTGAAAAATTATCTAAGTATAAGGCAGTTTACAGTAAGTAGATACAAAGATCTATTCTGCAAGGTTTATTGTTGATAGTTAGAATTTAGCGAGATTTACTATAGATAATATAGACATCATTTATGATGTGAACAATCGCGCAAAAGAAGATACTATGTTTTGGTTATGATTTCCAAAGTTTTCCTAAGATACTATGTATATTGTAAAAATAGGGCAAGATAGATCTTGCAACTCTTTCTCATATTTGACTTATGGTAAACTCCTTCTTGCACTTCACTTTCTTGGATTATTTCATGAACTTGTTTTCATTCTTTTAATACTTATAACATGGTATCAGAGCTACTAATCCTTGTTTAAGTGTTTTGTAGGAAGGTGACATTCAAAGGAGCAAGTTTTTTTTCAAGTTTTTTTTTAAAGATCTAACATTTGTTGTAGCTCTAACTTGTTTCTTTCATTTATTTTTTTTTCTCTCTAACCCTCTTTGGAAGGCTTGCTGCCAAAGAGTAGTTTTTAGATTTCTTTTGGGTTTGGTCAATTCACCACAAAACCCAGCTAATCTTTCTTTATTTCAAGTAGTTCTTTGCAAGCACTAATCTAATATTTCTTGCAGGATTCAAATAACAATAATCTCAACATTTTATGATGTCTCTTTGCATGCAAGCTATCTCATTTTTTTTGGAAGTCGTATCTCTAATATCTTATTGTGTTATTTTAATCTCAGATCTTTTTTACAATATCTTTTTCAATGCAGGTTTATTTTATTTGTTTTACAGCCATATCTCTGTTCTAATATACACCTTTTTTATTCTTTCATATATCTTTGGTTTTATAATATTGTGCATGCAAGTTTTATAAAATTACTTTCATAAATCTCTAGTTTTTCTAACAAATCTTTATACACCTCTATATGCATTTTTTTCCTCTTTTATTTGCTGGTTGGATGCGTGATGCATTTTATTCATTCACATTCAATATTATCGTTGTCTCCATTATCCTTGGTGGACTGTTCCTAACCCCATTTTTCAGTTCAAATTTTTTATTTGAAAAATACAGTCTATTTTGTGTTGGATGCTACGATAAAATGAAGTTGAATCTTAAAAATTTGAGATATGGGTTTTGTGCAGAATGATCCTATTTAGCTCTCCTCGAGAAAGTTTCTCCAAATTCGCTACTGTTTAAGAGTTGTGACCAATCTTTGTTACTCTTTGTATCATTGCTTCCATTCACGGGTTTGAGCCTGTCACTACTTACTTGGCTCCCAGTATTTTTTATGCTCAAGTCTGTTTTATTCTTTGTCTTTCACTCCCATTTTAGTTATTTTAAGTTTAGTTTGAATTTTAGTTTGACTGTTTATAAATTTTTTAATGATTCCTTAGCTAAGTTTAGAGATAAATTTGAATTTGAATGATTATTTAGCTAAGTTTAGGTGTCTTTGTATTCCAGTTTGAATTCATTTTAGATAGTTTGACTGAGTTCTATTATATTTATTTAATAGCATTATTTATTATATTTTCATCCATTTTTCATATTATTGTTGATTATTATTAATCTTTATGCAAAAACATCTTTTTCTTATTATTTGTCTCTTATATTTGCTAATCATTGCAAGTTATCATAACATTCTTCTAGTTATTGCAGTTTTTTAATCATTTCTTATAGCACTATTATTAATCGCTTTAATTAATCATTAGATTCCATGTTTATATTTAACAAAACTTTTCAAAATTTATTTATCATAAAAAAAAGTTCAAACGTTAAAACAAATTTCCACTTCACTATTTTAAGATTTTAAGATTACCCTTTTTCAAGATTTTAAAGTTCATCTATCATGTAGTTTAAAAATTTAAACTTCTAATTGTCTTTTTTGAAGAATAAGTGGCCTTTGTCTTTTATTTAAAAAAAATCTCCTTTATGACAATTCTATTTTACTTTATTTTTAACATTAATTTTAAAATCAAAGTTTTTTTAATTGAAAATTTTAAAATTAATATTTAGTATGTTATTTTCTTTTAATATTATTACTTTTTTAAATGTTCATTTAAACTTTTATAATTTCATTTTAAATTTAAAGAGATTGAATTGTTTTATTTTTGAAAAAATTAATTATTATAAAAATAAGAGTTTTTTTTTAAAATATCAATTTTTTTTTTAAGTGGGTAGATATTTTTTTGCACATTCTATTATTGTAATTATGTCTACATTAATTTTGAAAATTTAGTTAAATAGTTCAAATTATCATTCATGAAAAACACATATTTCTTTTGTCTTCTAATTTAACCACATTATTAGTTTTAAGAAGCAAAAATGTATGTAGAAAATGGTTGATCCAAAGAAAATAAAGTCATTTTGCTAAATTATAATTGTTCAAGAATTGTGAGTTATCTAACAAAATTGTCTCTATGAGTATTATGGAAAGTTTAGGTGACTCCTTGGTATAAGTTCAATATAACTTTGATCATAGCTTTGTCTTATAATTTTGTGAGTGTATTTCAATGTGGTTAAAACCGTGTATAAGTTATAAATGAATTTTGGTTATTGATTCAAAACTCCCTTTGATTTCATACATATGTAACACATATTTTTTGAGGTTGATGCTATGAGTTGCGATTATATGCATTAGTTGGCCCCGTGTCACCCGAGGTCATATGTATCCTTGAACTATGGTGTATCAAAACTGTTATAAGCTTCTCGCTTACTCCTTGTTTAACATTTTGTTAAACTGACTTGCTCGTTAAATTAATTTTGCACTTTCAAATGCCATGCACTTTAAACTGATTCACACTTTAAACGGATTCACACTTTAAACTGAGCTCACTATTGCTAATTGATTGCTCCTTGCCTTATTCATATCTCTCTAACCTCTTTCTTCATTTTATTTTTTTCTGGATACACGATTTCGTTCTTTCAAATATTTTAATAATGGGCCCATCCTTTCAATTTTTTACACTTGTGTTCACCTTGCATGAAGATTTTAACTGATATCAAATAATTTATGCTTAGTGCTCTTCCAAATATCTCTTATTTATCTCAAATTATTTGGGTTTATGAGTTATCTTACACTATTGCCTTCATTATTTAGTGATTTGATTCAATTTTATTATGTTCTATTGATCTATCTGCACATGGTTGTAGTTTTATGCTTTTATAGCATCTCTTTATGCTCTTGGTAGTAGTTTATGGTTTTATACCATTAGCTTATATGAATTTTATTTGATCTTGTGTAAGGTGCATCGGGAGCTAATTATTTTTTCAAGGTTAACTATGGTGGATCGGATAGTTTTAACAGACTCGTAGTTGCTTTATCTGGCCTGTGGAGTATCCCTCCATCCTATAATTGGTGTGCACTTACGTTTGTTCCACTTTGAAAGTATTTATTTGGTTCTATTTGGATCCACTTTGTTCCTCAGTGAGAGGATGATATTTTATGGAGCTTTACCCTCCATTTGGTTCTATTTATGAATTATGATATTTTATGGAGTGTTGTACCCCATTTGGTTCCACATATGATATTTGATATTCATGAAAGTTGATATGACCCATCTTGATCTTTTTCCTCATGGTAAGGATATTGTTATTGAAATACCTTTTGACCCATGTTGGATTTCTTATTTGAAGGCAATATGTTGTTTCTCCTCATAAACCTCTCCTTGATCTGCATCTATAATCATGCTTGGCATATTTGAATCTTGAATTGATCTAATACTTAAGGCACATGTTCTATCATTGTCTCTCTTACATTTCTTTGATAAATATACTAATGTGATAATGCTTTGCATACTTCATTACCTAGATCGTGGGTCGTGTAGGTGATGGAGTCACGACCCATTCACTTGCAGTGAGATGACTCATTAGTGGACTGTCTATATCCATGTGATTGACGTAATGTTGGTGCTAGTTTTATTAGTTGGCCTTGTCTGTGGTCATTTGTGCATTAGTATGTTCCTTTTATGAGAGCTTTATTATACCTATCCTGTTCATTTTGAGCTTATGATTTATTTTAGATATCATGTTAACCCCATTGAATGTGTTAGAGTAATAGTATATTTACCTTTATAATTAAGTCTATCTGATTTAATTATTAAAGGTCACTATTATTCTTTTTTCACTTAAGCTTGTCATTTAGGTGCATAATAATTAATATGTTTATTAATTATTAAATGCACAAACCTAGCTTTCTCCAGCTTTAGGGTTTCTCACCTTATAAGCCACTTTTTGTAATTATTGTTCATACTTTTGGGAAATACAATTTTGCTCTCACTCCACTGAGATTCTCAAAACCCTTGCTCTCTCTCTCTCTTAGGTTTTCGCTCCAGCTTCTGGTATTTTGCTTGCAGGTGATCTTGGTTTTTTGTGGATTTGCACATTTGTGAAATCTTACATGGTATCAGAGCCTCCCTGCCGCTGCCGAGGTTGAAGTTCTTGAAGCCTGGATTCGAAGACGACAGCCACAGCTTGTTTCTGGGGTTTTCTGTCACTTTGAAGGAGGCACGATCTTCTGGAGCAGATTGAGCAGAAACGGACTCCGCCATTGCGTTCAGAAGGTCCGGGAGAGTCGAAATCATATAAAACTCGACCCAGTTTGGCCCCCGTGACCACAGGAGAAAAATTTGCCCTACCAGGGCCGTACGGCTCGAAAATCGAGAAAAAAATCTTCTCGAAAATTAAAAAAAAAAAGTTTTTTTTAATAAAACGGACGCGCCGCCAGCGCGCCGCCACCGCGCAACCCGCAGCGGCTGCCGGGCAGCGCGCCGCCAGCGCGCCCCCGGGCTCCGCCGCGCTCGGCCGCAGCCTCCGCTCAGCCAGAGCGCCACCCGCGCCCGGCTCAACCGCCGCCCGCGCTCCGCCACCTCCGGTGCCGCCACCCCTGCCGCCGCCGCCCCTCCGCCGGCCACTGCAGCAGGTGACGTCACACGTGACGTCACCTCAGTTTTCTGACGCCGGAAATTTTTTTCCGGCGGTTTTAAAAAATTTTCCGGCGGCCGTCAATTTTCCGGCGTTGTACGGTGATGACGTCATGCTGACGTCAACGACAGCCTAGTGACGGTCATACGGCCGTCAATTTTTTTGCCCTCACTGGTTTTTTCCAGAGAGCTTGCATTTTGAGGGTACCTGGGCGTTTTTGCTCATATCTTGGGCATACGGTGTCCTCTTTCGGAAAACAAAATATCGCCGAAAAGGTGTTTCCGAGACGGACGCAATGATGCTAGTTTCGTTAGCTGATTCAGCCGTTTGAGTACCTATTTTCAGCGTCAAAGTAGAGGCTTCTGTTTCCTCCTTCTCTGCTTCTGGAGTCCAGGTTTTCTCCTCATTTTTTTGTACTTTCAGTTATTTGCTGTACGGGGGTTTGATTTATACATTGTGGGGGGGTGTTTTTTTTCCTTTCTATAATTTACTTCAGAAAAGACCCTTCTACTTCTGTCTTCTTCTTCTCTCAATGTCGGATCCCTCTGTGACCCGGCTGACACCGCATAATTATCATACCTGGAAAGCACACATGACCAGACTTCTTATGTCACGTGGCTTATGGTCATGTCTGGATGAGAACCAACCTGTCCTGCAATGTCCCTTTGAGATTCTTCAGCACAGGAATAAGATGGATGAAGCCATGGGCTTGATTGCACTGAACATCTCCGAAAGTCTCCTCTTTCACTTGGAAGGTTTGACCACTCCTAGGGCCATTTGGGGCAAGTTTTCAGATTTGTTTGGCACAGTTAATGAGTTCAGGGCACTTCAGCTAGATGCAGAGTTGACTACTTTGACTCCTACCAGCTTTCCCACCATTGAGGACTTCTTGATGAAGTTCAAGTCTCTGCGTTCAGTTTTGCAGGGATGTGGGAAAACAAAGACAGATGATGAGTGTATCTTCTTGATACTCTCAAAGTTGCGAGGACAGTATCAGATCTTTTCTTCCACTTTCTACTCCACCATGGATGCTTTGGGTGCTAGGCACACCATGCCTTCTTTTGAGACATTCTGTGATCGGTTGACACGGGAACAGGCAAAGATCCAACAGATGGATGCTTCTGGCTCTTCTAGCCAAGCGTTGGTTGCTCAGTCTTCACAGGGGAAACCAAAACCGAAAGGCAAACCGAAGAAAGATTCCGCAGGCAATGAGTCTTCCTCCAAACCTGCACAGAAAAATGATTCCAAACCTCCAGCAAACCCTTCTAAGGGTAAATCTTCTTCGAAGTCTACTGAGTCTACCTCCAAGACTAAGAAGAAATCAGTTGAGACCTGTAGCTTTTGTGGCAAGGATGGACATCCTGTTTCCAGGTGTTGGAAACGTTTGGAGGCTTTAGAGGAAGCCATGCAGGAGCATCACATTTCAGCTCCCCAGTCCACCTCCTCCCCTGCAGGGAAAGGTCATGCTCTTACTGCATGAGCTATGACTTCTGGGCCCACCTGGATTCTTGATTCCGGTGCTTCTCACCACATGACTCACACTCAGCAGTTGGTCACCTCAATTGCTCCTTGCGCTACTTCGCAGATTGCTGTTGGGAACTCATCTCATCTTTCGGTTTTGGGTTCTGGTTCAGTTGCATTAGCTGGGGGTTCTCTTCAGGATGTTCTTTTTGTCCCCGACATTTCGACGAACCTTCTATCTATCTATCAGATTTGCCACTCTGGCTCTGGTAAGACAGTTGAGTTCTCACCACATGATGTGGTTATTCGGGACTTACATGATACTGAGATGATTGTGGCTACTGAGAGTGTTGACACTGCATCCCGCCTATACAGATTTGATGGATTTGAGTCTTCTGTTGGCACAGGTTCATGTCTTATAGCACATGCAGATTCAGTGAGTAGACTTTGGCATGAGCGTTTGGGCCATGTCAATTACAGATATCTTCAGCAGATGAGCACACAGGCACTTGTTCTTGGGCTTCCACAGATTACTTGCACTGATGGGGTTTGTCAGGGTTGTGTTCTTGGCAAACAACATAGGGATCCTTTTCCTCAGGGACGAGCTACTCGTGCTTTGGCACCATTGGAGTTGATTCATAGTGACCTCATGTCCTTTCCTACTCCTTCTTTTTCTGGTGCCAGATATGTGCTCACATTCATTGATGACTTCTCCAGGCGCACATGGGTGTACTTTTTGAAGTACAAGTCTGATGTCTTTGATTCATTTCGAGTCTTTAAGACATTTGTGGAGAAGCAATCTGGTCTTTCTATTCGCCGGATACGCACAGATAATGGGGGGGAGTATGTGAACCAGGCTTTCCGAGATTTTTGCTCTGAACATGGTCTTCAGCATCAGTTTTCAGTGCCCTACACCCCTCAGCAAAATGGTGTGGCAGAGAGAAAGAACAGAACACTTCGGGAGATGGCTAATTGTATGATACAGTCCAGGTCCATGGATTCGTCCTTTTGGGCAGAGGCAGTCAATTGTGCCAACTATATTCAGAATCGGATGCCTCACAAGGCAGTTCGACATATGACTCCTGAGGAGGCTTGGTCTCATGTCAAGCCTGATGTATCTTCATTTCGAGTTTTTGGCAGTGAAGCATGGGCATTTGTGCCTGACGCTCAGAGGAAAGCGATGGAGCGGAAGAGCCGACACCTCATTTTTGTTGGCTACTGCGAGGATGTTAAGGCATATAGGTTGTTTGATCCTGATTCCCGAGAGGTCCTGTTTCGACGGGATGTCCAGTTTGATGAGCGCCTTCCTGCAGTAGATACTCCGCTTCCAGAGTCTACTTCACTTACCACTACTCCCTCCTCTCTTCCAGTTGTGTTTCAGGATGATGAGGATGAAGATCTTGGTGATCCCCATTTACCTCCACCACAGGATCCTCCACAGATGCCTAGATGGGCTCGTGTTACAGTTGATGCTGCAGGATCTCTGGCTGGTGACCCTTCCACCTCTTGTCGCACCCGGTCTCATATTGCAGGTTCCAGTCTTCTGAGTCATGCTATTTGTGGTGATCCTCAGACATTTGGGGCAGCAACAGGACATACTGAGTGGGACAGTGCTATGGAGGAGGAGTATTCTTCTTTGATGAAGAATCATACTTGGGATCTTTGTTCGCTTCCTAAGGGAAGAAAGTTAGTGCGATGCAAGTGGTTGTATCGTACTAAGTTTGCTGCTGATGGTTCTATTGATAAGTACAAGGCACGTCTTGTTGCAAAGGGTTTTTCACAGGTTGAGGGTATTGATTACACTGAGACATTTGCCCCTGTCGCCAAGATGAACTCTATTCGCCTTGTCTTATCCCTCGCAGCTTCTCAGGGATGGCCCATTTTTTAGATGGATGTGAAGAGTGCTTTCTTGCACGGTGATCTTAGTGAGGAGATTTACATGGAGCAGCCTCAAGGATTTGTGCAGGATTCCTCCTTGGTTTGCAGACTTCGGCGTTCTTTATATGGTCTCAAACAGGCCCCTCGGGCTTGGTATGAGAAGATGGACTCTTTTTTGCTTTCTACAGGATTCACACGCTGTCATTCCGATCCTACAGTCTACATTCAGCGTCTTGAGGATGAGATTTTGATACTTGTGCTATATGTTGATGATCTTCTCATCACAGGTAGCTCATCTTCTATGATTCAGGATGTTCAGTGCGCATTGATGGAGCAGTTTGAGATGACAGACCTTGGTCTTTTACACTTCTTTCTGGGTCTACAGATTGTGCAGTCACCTACTGGGATCTTTGTTTACCAGCAGAAGTATGCTCTTGACATGCTTCAGCGCTTTGATATGCTTGATTGCAAGCCTGCTCCCACACCTTTTCAGTCGGGTGTTACTTTGTCTACCTCTTGCACTACGCCTTCAGTGGATGCTACTTTGTATCGGCAATTGGTTGGCAGTTTGTTATACCTGACACACACTCGTCTGGATCTCTCCTTTGCAGTTGGTCTAGTCTCTCGGTTCTCACATGAGCCTCATGAGAGTCATTGGCAAGCTGCCAAGCGTATTTTGAGATACATTCAGGGCACACTTATGTATGGCATTCACTACACATCAGGGGCTCCTCACATTGTTGGCTACACTGACTCAGATTGGGCTGGTGATGTTGATGATCGGAAGTCTACTTCTGGCTTTGTTTTTTGTCTTGGCTCTGGTCCTATCACATGGTCGTGCAAGAAGCAGAACGCTCGAGCACTTTCATCTACAGAGGCTGAGTACAGAGCGGCAGTTCATGCTAGTCAGGAGATTTTATGGCTTCGGCAGTTGATGACTGAGTTTGGTTTTCCTCCTGATCGTCCCACTGTTCTGTGGTGCGATAATCAGAGTGCTATTCACATTTCCCGCAACCCGGTGGAGCATCAGCGCACTAAACACATTGAGCTTCATATGCACTTCATCCGTCAGCAGATTCAGGATGGTGTTCTCACTTTGGAGTACATTCCCACTGACGCGCAGGTTGCTGACATCTTCACCAAACCCTTTGCATCTCCGCGCTATCTTCAGTTGCGTTCTATGCTTGGGGTGACGGAAGTTGTCCTTGGGGGGTCTTGTTGAGTCCTTCCTTCCTTCATGTTTCTTTTCAGCATGTTGTTGTATCTCTTTTTGGGGTAGGGTTTTTCCCACTGGGTTTTCTCTATTTCCCCGGTTCACAGAGATTTCTTTGTTGTTGGGTACCTGATCAGGCCTTGTTGCCGGGACCCATTTTCCTGCTTTCTTAGTTGTGCTAGGTTAGCTTCCTCCTGAGCTTCGCTTAAGGGGGGGTGTTAGAGTAATAGTATATTTACCTTTATAATTAAGTCTATCTGATTTAATTATTAAAGGTCACTATTATTCTTTTTTCACTTAAGCTTGTCATTTAGGTGCATAATAATTAATATGTTTATTAATTATTAAATGCACAAACCTAGCTTTCTCCGGCTTTAGGGTTTCTCACCTTATAAGCCGCTTTTTGTAATTATTGTTCATACTTTTGGGAAATACAATTTTGCTCTCACTCCGCTGAGATTCTCAAAACCCTTGCTCTCTCTCTCTCTTAGGTTTTCGCTCCAGCTTCTGGTATTTTGCTTGCAGGTGATCTTAATTTTTTGTGGATTTGCACATTTGTGAAATCTTACAGAATGTTGGTGAACACATTCATTTATCCTCATCTCTCTTGGTTCCTCTATGATTGTTTCTTATAATTATTATAACATCAATTTTTACTAACTTAACTATACGATGTAATTATACTTGTGGATTAGTGCCTTGTTTTTTGTTATATGCCTTTCTTTCAGGTGATCCATCAAGGCACATTCTCAATTTTTCACAAATCTTATGAAGATGTGGCTATGCTTCCACTTGATCACATTCAAAGGACTCATGTACTTCACTTGGATCTACAAATGTACCATATGGCTTGAAGACAATCAGACTACTTCACATTGAAGATCAAGTTGTAGATTGTTGTAAATTCTGGGTTTAATACCCCTTGTTGTAATCACCCCAAGTAAAGATTAAAGGGGGGTGTTAGAATTTATAATCTTTCCTTGGTGTAATATTGTAAATTAGGATAAACCAAGGTATCCTTATTGTATTTTTTCCTCTAGTCAAAGTGGGAGGACAACCTGTATTTTTTGTAATTCCTTTATAAGGAAATTAGTTTATTCCTCCTTAAGAGGATATGGACACTTGTTGCACACACTTATGAATGGTGGCATTCATAGAATTGGGAGTTACATTCTAACCCCTCTCTCTCATTTCTCATGATGAAGTTATTGTATTGAGCATATTGCTCTCTTTCTCTCTTCTCTCTCTCATTTTAGGCTATGGCCTCATTCATAATGTCACAAGGGATTTTCTTTGCTTTCCCCTTTCAAAATCTTGGTCTCATTGTTTGGATCCTTGGAGAATTCTCATGGTTATGGTGATTGATCTTAAACCTATGTCTCACTTTTGATGGTTATGGTAAAATACCTTCTTGCATTACACTTTCTTGGATTCTTTCCTTAACTTCTTTTCATTTTTTCATACTTATATTGATTTTTGGCTAACAAGTTATTTTTTACTGTAAAATAAAGTTATGAATTAGTTTGGGACAACATTCTAGATGCCTATCCTAACACAACAGGATGAGATATTAAATTTTTGGTAACGTATACTTAAGTTAAGAGTCGAATGGATAAAGAGAAAGGTATAAAGGATGGCACTTTGTTTAAGCGAGGTGGCCAATTGTATTATATGTTAGATTATGGAGAGGGAGGGTGAATCAGTAATCCCTTATTCCAAATACCTAAAAAAATTCTCTGATTAACTCGGTAGCAGCTCAGTAAAACAAACTTCATTGTTTACCGATAATAGTAATTAAACTATAACAATTAGTAAATCATTCACAACATGTAACACCATTATTTAACATGGAAACCTAGCTTTGGGAAAAACCATTATGGGACTTGTCACCCACTACTTAAATACTCTTCTGAAGTACACTCGGTTAAGAGTCAATTTGGTTAAAGATTACAATGCACACTATTAGGTGTGACCTAGTTAATGGATTTACCTCAGATCTATTAGGATCTTCACCCTATTAGGAGTGACCTTGCTAGAGGGCTTCAAACACTCTTTAGAATGTTACCTTTTTCAAGCATTTTACAATAACATTGTTAAGTCCACTCTATTAAGAGATTTATCTATTACAAATTCTAGTAAGCAATAGTAAATAAATTGATCTATAGATTTGCAACTATCTTTGCTCAATCATATCCTTGTGCACTCTTCAATTTTCACTTCAATTATTCATTATCCATTGGCTTCAACACTTCATCAAATCTTTCTTTTCCACTCAGAATCTCTATGTTCCTTCTTCATTGCAATAGTCGGTGACCCTTCAACTATTCAATTTATCGTCTATTTTTCATACAAATCCATTATTTATATAGACAAATTTTTCCTCTTAATCTCCTCTATTACAATTTCCTTTAGTCAATATTAACCGTTCAATTCATTTTACCTTTAATCTGGATCTCGGTAACACATTTATTTTCACCTAGGAACTTGAACTTTCCTTGAACTTGTTCTATCTCTTTTTTCCATTTAGATATTGTCATAGACCTTCACCTTGAATTCTCTTGTCCTTATATCTCTTTTAACTAACTCTCCTTGTCATCATTATCACCTAGCTCATCATAGCTAAACAGTAAATGTCGATTTAATCCTTATTTAATATTTGTTCCTCTCTCGGTGTCCTCTATTAGAATTTTGATTAACTTCACTCGGTGCCTAAACCTCTCCTTGTTTTTTAGTGCCTTCGGTTCCTTTGCCTTTACCAAGTTACTTCCTTTTTCCTTTTTCCTTTACTGAGTGACATTTTCTGCTCGATAGCCAAAACAACTTAACTTACCAAATTGACATATCTTTATCACAATACTTTACTGACTTAACATAATCATATGTTAGGTAGAAAACAATTACATCAACATAATATAATCATTGTCCTATTTTTATTAGTTTCCTATTTAATTTCTTCAACTTCTCAACATCTCATTTCTTCTTCTTCTTCTTAACTCATTCAACTTATATTATTACCGAATAATATGGAAACATAATATAAAACACAAATCAATTGCTTGACATCAATGACAAGACAATAACTAATCTAACCTTTCTAATATCATGGATTCCTCTTATCTTGGTCAATCTTCATCATCATCATTAGATAATCAATCTTCAACATTACTATCAGTGATGGTAACAATCTCCCTCTTTGCCATTGATGGAAACACTAACAATATTCAGTGTTCAATTGATAATGGTAACACTTCACTGTCATTCATATTATCCCTTTAAGATTTATCTTTTCCTTTGTTGTACTTGATCTTCTTCTGCCACTAATTGTCTTCTTTACTATTCTTCTTTGACAATTTATGTTCTGATCTTCTCCTCTACAATATTCATGCATCATCAACATTCTCCTTCTTTATTCTGTCAACATTAACCTCATACATTCTCCCTCTAAATATTCATCAATCATATCCCTACATCATATACTACATCTAACATCACTTGACTTATTCATCTCCCTCTTGATAAACTTCTCCCTCTTTCACAACAATGCCAAAGAAACATAAAAACTCAAATCATACCTCACATGTATATATTTCTCATTGTAGTCATAAAATTCTTTTTCACAACTTCAAGCTTCACCTAAAGAGTCAACACTAGCATCAACTCACAATATATATATTATATTGAGTACTTGAATTGATGCAGGATGCATCTTTCCTTAATGAACATTTGATAGGGGAAGAACCCCTAACT